>OZ024710.1:9579016-9764311 GCA_964016945.1 Microplitis deprimator | reverse complement strand
GTTTTTAAACAGCACGCGAAAGAACAATCTGTATTTCGATCGACCTCATACAATCTGATCGTCTTCTGATTCGAATTATCCGATAGAGTTTGATATGTCAGAATGGAAAAATACTGAACAGTACATAGTGCATATTTCTCATAAATTTTCATAAAAAAACTTATGAACTTATCAGTAATCTCCCAATCAAAACAATAAGTCGAAACTCTCAGTACTTTATTTTGCTTTTTCATCCATTTTTCTCATCAAAATCCCATAGAAAAGTATACAACAAATATGTGTAATTTACTGATACAACCTCATTAACTCTATCGGTAAACTTTAGTATCGCAATTCTGAATCATTGTTAATTGGAAATACTGATACACTCCAATTCGTCGTTCCTGTACCAGATTGAATCCGATAAGTCTATGATTTTTTTCGTTCATCTGTAAGTTTCCGGAATTGCTGTTTCAAAAACACAATAGTTTATCATAACTTCCAATCAAACATCGTATTTTATTTGGATCTATCAGGATTTTTCCACAGGGTTACTACACTCATATAGGTCTTTACTATTATTGATAGTAAAGGTTTATTCTAACCTTCCTCTATAGTTTTCTGTCAATGTGCTTCAATGCGTTTTACAAACTGATAATGAAACTGATAAATTTTTATGAAAAAAAAAAGTTAAAAAAAAATAATATTATCTAATATATTTAGCTCAATATTTTTATAAAATCATCAATAAACAATTTTAATTCCTTATCATTTTTTAATATGATAAAATTGTTCATGATTGATAATTTTTTCACTGTATTAAGAAAAACGAAAAATGTTGCTTGGATAGTTTTTTTTAATGAATCGCATATGAATTAAAATCAACCTATATGATAATCTATACTGCATAGATTTGAATTATAGACTTCTTCTGTCAAGAATAGTAAAGACACAGATAAATGTAGTAACCGTTCATGTCAGAACGGGGCTGAGTACTGTTCTCGATGTTGATGGCGACTATTTTGACAATAACCAGTCATATGTTTCATGTAGTGTGTAGCACATCACTGGTTACAGTTTAAAAAGTAATAGTACGTGTTAAGCTATGACTCACTTCTGTTCTGATATGAATCAGTCATGTTAAAATGTTTTTTTTCCTACACTGCTTGTCGATTACTGCGCAGAACAGTAACCAGTCTATCCAGTTTGTTTCGTATCCGCATAAATAGTTTCTCCAACTACTAATATTCAGATTGATTGAAAAGCGATTATTATTTTTACTTACTTAAAGGAAAGTTCCTGTCATTTTGGACCTTTTCAAGTTTGCCTTGGGGAAATAATAATTTAATTCGAAAAATAATAAATAGTATCAGGTTTCATTCCCCGTGTTGTATCTATCGTATCCAACTTATTTATTTACATTAGACTATTGTCACTTGTAAAAAATGATCGAGTGCAAAATAAATTGTATATTTTATCAGCACTAAACTATTTAAGAAATATTTGTACGATATGTTTTCAACATTTTTCAAATAATTTCACAATATGTCAGAGTCAAAAAGGTGAAAAAAAAAATATTTCCTTCAATGCATTGCAAGAAAATAATTTTAAATTTATAATAAAAATATCTGACAAGCATTCTAAAAATTTTTTTTTAGTTATTTTGAATATTTTGTTTAAAAATATTTCTCAGAAATATTTAACAAAATTTTTTTCACGGATATTGACATGCTTTAAATATATTCCCGTTTGGAAATATTTGTGAAATATTTTAAAACTAATAGGGTATAAAAATTCAATATGGAAGTGAAACATTAAAAGCACGCATGGGCTTGCTCATTATATGAGTATGATTGCCGTAAAAATTTTCTTCTACCATTTTATAGGCTCTTCTGATTACTACAGATTCCATTGCAATCGTTTTGTTAGTGTGAGTAATTTTCTCGAAAAAATTACAGTTTTTTTACACTTTTCTTAGATATTTAATATGCTGAACCTCTGATCTGTTTTACAATTGATTAATCTTTCTATTCAAATCGCATTTCTTGATTTGGGTCTGAATCCATTGATTCCATTGAGCAAAATTTCAAAAACTGTTTGCTGAATCTTGAAGAGCTCGAAAATACGAATATATTAAAAGATATTGCCGAACTCGTCAAGCTTGAATAGGTATGTTGACGAAAATAATTCTGAGGTCAAAGAGTTTGAAAACAGCGGAAAGTTTCTGGGCTGCCCTGAGAGGTCAGCCGGTTTTCAGATTCTTTATGTTTATAATGAATTTTTATTCAATCTATATATTATCAATTTGATTTTTTTATTTTTTATTTTGAGTTTGTTATTTTTTATTTACTTTTTTTTTTTTTTATATCCTGCCTTTTTGTGTTAGATATCGCTCTTTTTTTCAAACCTACACTGATACGCGCTGTTGTCAGTAGATGGAGAGGGAGAATAAAAAAAAAATACTAACAGTAAAAATAAAAATGGCAGCTAAATTTTTCGTGAATAATCAGTTACATGTTTTGATTTAATTACGATCAATTTAGAAGGATTGAGATAGTAATTTTCGAAAGAGTTCTTGTGTTAAAAAATACAAAGATAATAAAAAAAAAGTAAGGCTGATTAATTGTGTCTTTCGAGAGTTATCGTGTTTATAAAACTTCATTCGCAACGAATGGTGACACTGATTTCTAGAGTTAAAATAATTTATGTTAAAATAATAAAACAACAAATCAATTCAAAATTAGGTTCGAATTGTTCGTTTATAAATTCTCTATATGCTAGTATACAATGACCTATTTTGGTCTAATTAAAAACTGTTGCAATATTTTTGTGTGAGTAAAATAGTCGGCAAAAAAACTGCTCATAAAGCACCCTCAGTGCTTCAGCGCTCGAGGTGTGCAATAGCGTGCGATGGTTTCGTCCACCAAACGACTGAGGTGAATTTGTATTGTAGCTATATGATGCGAGTGTCGTGCGGCTATGGCGCGTAGTAGATACAAATTTTTGTGGCTTAGAGTGATTTCTTTATTGTTTACTCAGAACTTCCCCAAAGTATATTTTTTGCTGTAAAATGCTTTATACAGGAAGATACCGTTATTAAATGGATTTGCGCAGCCTATTGAAATACAATAAAAAAATCACAAAATTTTAGGATTTTAAGAGCGATAGAGTCTTGCCACTTTCAAAAATAAAAATATTGTCAAATATCTTTTCGAGTATAATAAGGAACAAGTCTAATAAGCTGTATCGAAATGAAACTGATGCCACTGTGTCTATCTGACATTTTCACAAAATATAATTCGAAATTGATTAATGAACCACGTAAAAATAGAAAAAAAAGATAACAATTAATTACAAAATGCTTCACGGCATTATGTAGACATAAATTTAGAATACATAAGCATCCTTTAAATTAGAAAAATCAAAAAACATTTTGTTGTGTACGTTTATTTCTACTCGCTTTATTACTAGTATTCAAGAAGATTTGACTATGACATCTATTTATCAAGAATAATCAAAAAATAGAAATTAAGTATTTAAATAAATGTACTTGAAAGGATTGGTGTGTCATTAAAACCAGAGTCATTACTTGTTGCAGATAGGACTTTTGTATTATGCCTTGCATCTTCAATCGCAATGTTACTTGAGACACTTTCTGCTCCTTCTGTGTGATGTGTGCCTCTGTCACTTTCTGTGCTGATACGATTTGGGTGTGACATCCTTGTTATATGTTTTTTCTTTTTAATTCTTACACGCTTCACTTTTGACAAATCTCTTGGAGTGGCAGTGAGCAAAGACGCAGGAGTTGTGTAAAACATCTTCATAAGATCGAGGGGACGATTTTTTGTCAATACTTTTGCTGCTGTAATTACTGGATTATTTGTTAAATTTGGCTTATCCACTGTGTCAGATGATATTAAGTTTATTTTTTCCTTTTGTTTTTTTCGGAACATCACATGCTCCCGTTTTGATATGAGTTGTTTTACCGATTTCTTTGACATATTTCCTATTGTACGTGGATTCTCAATTTGTTCTTCTATTTGATTATTACTCGGAAAATTGTTTATTTTGCTTGAAATCTCAAAATTAGAATAGTAATTTAATTTATTTCTATCATCATTGGAAGAAGTTTCGTCGTTTGAAAAATTTATATCATGATTTGAATCTTTAAAAGTATTATGTGAAAATTTACATGATGGTGGGTGCTGACCAGATGTTTCAAAAAGACTTAGATCGAGTTTTTTTGACTCATCAATTATATCATTACTCGAAAAAAAATTACCTTCTGATAAAAAAGATGTTTTTTTCAATTCAGAATCGATATGACTGAGCTTATTTATACGATCTTCTTCGAATTTACTATAATCAGAACTCTTATAACTTCCAACATGAGTGTTTTTTTTTTGTTCAGTTTTTGAATTATTCAAATTCAAGTCTTCTATTTGTTTTTTATTTGTCTTGGGCAGGTCAAATTGTGTTCGTTGATTTAATGTTGGAGTATTTCTTAGCTCATATTCATAGAATTTTTCTCCTTTCTTCTTTCCATCATTTCTTCTAATATCGAATCTTGAATCTACATCAGAAACATCAAAGACGTCCAATCCCATACTTTTTAGCTCACAAAAATTTTTCTTTTTGGGCACTTCTCCGTTTCTAATAAAAAAGCTATCAAAATTTTCAGTCGATTCAGATTTACTCTCAATTATAAATTTATTTAAATTGATTAATTGATTTCCTCTTGATTCATTTTGGACAGAAGGATCAATTTTTGTACTAATAGAATTACTAACAGTGGATTTCGAAGAACAATTTTCATGACATTCTTCCAGTGGTTCCTGCGAATTTCCAAACGATTTTCTTTTCTCTAATGTATTGTGAGTTTGTAGAGTGGTATCAACAATTGATAGTTCGATTTCATTATTACCTGCTAAACTTTGAACAGTAGTTGATTTGAAATATTGAGACTCTAGTTTTTTTTCCTTAGAAGAAATCGAAGTTCTAGAAAAGTTTGTAAGGCTTCCCTTTGATTTATTCAAATTCGCTGTCACCTTATATTCGGTCGGAATAAATGATACACTATTATGATCTAATCTTCCAATAGTATGTTGAGCCTTATTATCTTCTAAATATGAATTTATATCATGTAAATCTATATTTGTATCGTTTAACTCTGTATTTACAGCATTACTGTCTATAAGTGATGTACTCGATTGTTCTAAAATATTTTGGTACCTAGAAATTTCATCAGATTCAGTATCGTTATTTATAATTTTGCTTCTATGAAAATTCGTAAACTTAATTCCTTTTTGCCTGTTTTTACTTTGATTAATATTGGTGCTCGTCATCTCAGATAAAAATGAAGACTCTTTTTTACTTTCTGGATGAATTAAACTAACAGAAATATTATCAATAGTTGAGTCACGATGATAAGTATCATTGTTTTTATTTACTGTAGTTGTAATTTTTATGATTTCACCACTATCATTCAATGAATCGTCAGCCAGAGTTAGAAATTTGCTATCAGTTAGTTCATCTTTCGTTATACTTGAACTTACTGAATTTGTATCCTTTGAAGGAAACTCACAAACTTCGTTAAAATTTTTTTTTGCAGTTTTTTTATATCTGTTAAATGTTAATCGTAAGTTATGATCTCTAAAGTCATTTGAACGATTTTCCGCCACACTATGTCGTATTAAATTTTCTTCACGGACCGTAGACTTTACGTGTATAGACTTTTCTAGCGGATCATTATACTCAACTTGATACCATTGTTGATCATTCCATCCCCTTCTACTTCTGACCTCAATGTTACTTTCAATGATATCTTTAGTCTCAACAGCTTTAAACCTGGCAACATCAGTTGTTGACTGCAATGTTTTATCAATGTCTGTGTTTCTTTCTTGGTCAATAAGGCTTTGTAGCTCTATTACTGATGTTTCCGCGATCAAGTTAGTTTTATTGCGTAAGTTATCGTTGAGATATTGTTTTTCATCTAAGTTATCTAACAATGGCTCATTATTCTTTAACTTCAGATAAATATTTGATGCCGACAATCTACTACTATCTTCTAATTCTACGTTGCTATCTAAGGAAGGATCAGAGAGTACGCTTTCACTGTTATATTTGCCCCTGTAGACAAGCTCTCCACTTTTTTTTTTTAGAGGTAGCGGGACTTCATGTATTACTCCTTTGCATTCTATAGATTTATTCAGCAAAATATCATTTCTTACGGTAGTTAAATTTCTGTTTGACTTATTTTTACTTACAGCTGCTTCTTGACATGAAACTTTAATAATATTTTTAGATTTCAAGATGGTATTCTTGTTCTCGCTGTTTATTTTCGCTTGCTCTTCAGCAACAAGATTATCTAATAATTCGGCTTGAAATTTAGCGATTGTCATTTCATGCTTACGTAATCTCGGACTCATTTGAATATCTGCTGATAAACGCTTTTTCATTATTCTCCGAGTCGCTTGTCTTTGTATTATATCTTGTGGTCTTCTCGGAAATAACTTAGTATCCAAGTCTTTTAGTGTTTTAGACTCACTATTTGAAGCTGATTGTTTTTTATCTTTAATAAAAAACTTTTCCACAAGAAGCTCACCAGCAGATTTTTCACGTTTTTCAAAATAATTTTGTAGAGCTGTGTTATTTTTTGATGCTTGACACCGAATCCGAGTAGTAGAGCGTTCTCGACAAGTATTATTACATTGATACTTAAAATTAGTGTTGAGTTTCCTTCGATATGATACCGCATCTGGAGAAAGGCGATGATATGTGCTCACAGGTGATTCAGTGATTGTTGATAGAAGAGAGGCATATCGTAAAGGTGTATGAATTCTAAAGAAAATATCAGGAGATAAAGAATTATTGCAAATTCAATAGTATTATGAAATGATATAAATTATTTTATTTCGAATTCATGTGATCATGACAACAAATTCTTTGAGACTCAAAAGAACTTACGTTCATGAATAATTCTATAATTAAAAGATGTCAGCGATAAAATAATTTCTATGACTGTTGAGAAAAACAAAACTTTGCAAGGCAGGGTTGAAAGATATAATTTTGTACTGGAAATTTTGATTACTTTAATGTCAAAATAAATAGTTTCAAACTATGAGATTTTAACCCGAAAATAACAATTCGCATACGTTTATAATTGAACTGTTCAAGTTCGAAAATACTTATAAAATAATTGGGTCCATGCCAGTCAACTGACGTTAGTGACGAAGCCGGCAAGGTACAAATTTGCCACTCTGTGGGCTTAAGTTAAAAACCTGATTCGAGCAGTTAATATTAAGGTCTTACTAGCAAACATCATAGTATCACTGATAAAGTAACCAAGTGTGTCAAAGTATCTCCTGAGGCTATTTCTGTCTGCAATGCAATTTATTGTAAGAAACGGCCTTTACTGCACAGTAAAGCAAAGGAAATATAACAGGAACATTATGTACTTAATTCAAAAGATAACTCATCATTTTTTACTTGAGAACAGATAACTTATCGTATTTGTTATCGTAAATAAAAAATCAGTTTTTATTCGCTGTTGAAGCTTACATAACTTTGAAGTAATACTCATCGACAATTTTCGTAAAAAGTATCTCAAAGCTTATTTAATAAGCTTAAATATCTGTCCTTCGACTTAAAATTTTGTCTATTTCTTCCAATAATTTAGTAGGCTCAAACGTTTGGACAGAATCAAGAAAATTACTCAATATGGTTTCAATCCCAAATAACTCTTGAATTTTTCATTATAAACCTATTCCGTTAGTTTTTTTTTCATAGCAAATGAACTCATTTTTTAATTCCACAACTATTTCATGCTATGGAAGTATACCTTTTGTTACTTAAAATATTTCAAAAATACCTGTGCGCCCAATGATTGTAACCAGTCTTGTCATTACGATAATGCCTACAATTCTTATTGCATTCTGATGAAATTTTTCACGTACATTCTATGGGTTATTATTCTGATCGTGTTTGAAGGTGGACCAAATCGGCGAATTAGTTTAGAATGTTTGAAATTTTCACGGTTTTTTAAATAAGTCTATTTTTATTCACTGCTAGAGTCCGTATAACTTTAAAACAAAATATTTTAGACAATTTTCACCCAATGTATTTTAAAGCCGACTTAATAAGCTTCAATTTTGTTCCTTAAACTTGACATTTTTTCTATGTCTTATGATCATTTCAAAGCTTTGGAATTTTTTCAAAATATAGAAACCAACGTCTTTTATGATTTTAACTCTTAATGAGTCACGTCTCACACATTTGAATCTATTTCCGTTAAATTTTTTTTGTCGCTAAAAAAATAATATTTTATTTTGACTGAAATATAATATCGCATTAATAGTAATACCGTTAGGTTATAGTCACTATATAAACTTAAAATCAACATTGTAGATTATCCATACAGCAATGATTTATCCGCGTGAAGGTTAGATTGGTTTATTATCTATACAATGTATTGTCGAATTAACTATCTGAAGTTCTCCGAGAAAGTAAGTCGCTGTCCTTTTTTACCCTCACTCTGAGAAAACGATCCTAATTTGATACAATGAATACACACTAGCTTGTATTACAAGATTTGCATGTACGAAACTAATTTTTCATGTTGATTGAATGAGAAATCTTTCTTCTATTTTGGCTGCCGAATAGCCTTTTTTAGTTTTTGTTATTCAATGAGTGTTTTTTTTTCATCTAATTTTAAATTGCAATCTTTTACAGAAAATCGATTTTTCCGCAAGAAATTATTATTTTATCATGCTTATAAAGTAAAAGGAACAGAAAAGTATTGTAGTAGTAGTTGCAAGCTATTTTATAGCCAAATTAATAGTTGCTTACCTTATTGATACATACATTTTTAATGCCTACTGTTAAGTTGCCTACTGAAATTAATTGCATAATGTTTTATTGCCCACGAAAATAATTTAATACCGTTGTATTGTCTACAATACATATTTGAAAACTTTTAAATTATTCCATAAAATTACATGATTTTTATATAATTACCTATTGAAATATATATATATAATTTAGCAATATTACACTTAAAATAAGTCGACAGCGTTTTATTTTGTTTAAAAAAAAAAGAAGAAAGCTTTAGTAGCTGACGTATTTTTTAATAAATCGGTTTCGGAATTTTATTCATCTCCAATTTAATGTTGTTTTGAAAATGGATAATCCTAAAGAAGATATTATTGACATTTTCGGACGACATAATGATACTAAGAAGTATTATCATCGTAGTAATTGTTACAATATTGACCCGAAACATAGATACATTTATCGTTGTAGTTGTCTGCGATTATTAGGCTGCCGTGTTGTTTTATGATACTCAAGATGGTATCACAGTCAGTGGTCATCATGATGACTACCTTCCTCATTTTGATTTTGTTCAAATATGAAATGGTCTTTTCATCGTATTAAGTCGACTCTCGCAAAAAAAAGAACTCGAACTCTACCTCCGCTTCCTAAGACATTAAATGACTTGGCGATTACTTTTAATTCATACGCGCCCATTTATAATTTCTACCAAGGAATAATCACTGACGATGGTGGTGTCGCCTTGATATTTTCAACATCGCTTCTTTTGAATGCTTTGTCTGAAGCACGTGAAATTTACGTAGATGGGACTTTTTCTGTAAATTATGATTCACTTTTCATAAAATTTCTATTTTTAATGCATTATATACATACATTAAAAATGTAATTTAGACGGCTCAACTTAAATCAATAAAAAACAAAAAACATTGGTTAAAACTATAATAAAAGTGTAAAATTCGAATAAAAATATTATAAGTAGTTCCAAGAAGATCAGTTATTATCAAGCCTTATCTATCTATCCACGAGCGTCTGAAAGAAACGGTGAATAACTTAAGATAATGTATTATATTTCCGATCAAGTATTTTTTTTTATTTAGAGAATAGCTGTTGCTTAATGCCTTATGTATTGATGCACCTCAGATATATATGTGGCGATTCTTCGAAGATTCATTGAACTAGCTCCTAACCTTGCACAGAATCTTTAATTTATAACGAGTGACTATGAAAGCGCTCTTATTGATGCTTTTCATGCATGCTTTCAACAAGCTCACCTGACAGGTTGTTGGTTCCATTAATCTTAGGTCTTATTAGAAATCAACTATTTTAGTTATCTGTCAAGTGTTATGCGTATCATGTAACTATTCGTTTACCTTCTATGAATTTGCAAACTTTATGGATGGTTAAGGCAGCAATCGAAAGAGCTTGTTGGCCATCAACTTTCTTGTGAATTTCAAGTCATTTGATGAAGTCGACTCGAAAATATTTGCAAATTACGAAAAAAATATAGTTTTTTATTTCTTTATTTTTTTTTCATTTCTCGAAAAGAGTTGAACGGTCGACTTCGAAATCTAATCAGTTTTAGAACTCAATAAAACGCGTCGATTGCCACCTCAACCGTCTTAATCGGCTAATTCGTTCGAGAGATATCATTGAAGAAATAAATGGTAAGAAACGTTTTTTTTTTTTTTCGAAAACAATGGCACACAAACGTATTTTCGAGCTCAAAGAGCTCGAAAATGGATTCACAACAACGTTTTTGAGCTCAAGTAGCTTGAGAACAGCGGGAAGTTTTGGGACTGGCACACGGGGTCAAACGATAGACAGATTTTTTTTTTTTAATGGCTATGGTAGTTTCTTTGGTACCACCAGACTTAGTTCCGCAAGCATTTGATTTTTTACAAACTGAAGCAGATCAAACCGCTGTAAGCCATCCAAATATATTGTTCTTCATGCGATATATGAGACGTCAGTGGCTAGCAAATTCACAACGCATATAGATAAATTTATAAATTATAATGTTTATTGTAAAACGATTCAAATTCGTTTGAATGCTCAATTAATATATATATATATATATATATATGTATATTAGGGTGTTTGAAAAAAAAATTTTTTTTTCTTATGGTCTCAAAAGTTAGTCTTAAGTCAAAGAAATCCTCCCAAAAGAGCAGTTCGAAATCTCAATTCTACTAAAAGCTCAACGAATATTCATTTTCCCATCCAAATTGCATATAAAAAAATATTTCTTTTGTTTTTTCAAAATATAAGTATTAATAAAAAATTTTTTCGAAAATCAAAGTGTATAGTCTTGTAGGAAATTAGATTCTCTACAAAAAAAGCTTCTGAGTGCTTTCTCCGGAGAACTAACAGAAAAAAAGTTATAAAGCTTTAAGCTATATTAAATAGTATAACTTCAGGTTTTCATTATATTAAACCGTTTTTTAATAGAAATTTAGGTCTTATCCTGTGAGCTTATGTTATCTGTCTATTTATTTTTTGAACACATGAAAAAAATTTCCCTTACTTTCAAAACAGAACTTTCTTTTTAATTTAAAATTGCAGTAAAAAAAAAAAATTTTAATTCTTAAAAAAAATATTTTCCTTTCGGAATTTATACGGAAAATAAGTAAGATTTCCGAAATCTTTTTATAACTCCTTACTGATTATACATAGTATATAGATTCACCGTATAAACATGTCCACGTGATAAATATATATATTAGACTGGGCCAAAAAAATCGACTAATTTTTCTTTCTTTCGATACTGTGAAAATATTATTCCTGATGACCAAAAAAAATTATTGTGCAAGTTTAATCTCTGAATATTGATATTAAGAGGTGTATCGTTACGACTATTTGTTTTTTGACAGAAATTTAATTTTTTACCCAAAACTCGTAAATCATCTATCTTAAAAATTTAAAGAAAGTATATTCTTAAAGGAAATAGAATTCCCTACAAAAAATCTCACTTAGTTAATTGACGTAAAACGAGCCGTTTCCTCGTAACCGTGCCTCAAATATTGTTTTGTTTTTTAAATTCTTTGTTTCTATTTTGGATTTTTGTAACTACTAGAAATATTAAAATTTTTCCTATTCAAGATAAATGTTTCCGAAGGAAATTTAATGATCTACAAAAAAGGTCTCTTAACATTTTTTGCTTAATTCACTCCTTCAAAAGTTTTTCAAGGTTGAAGTTGAGTCAAAACGACTTAAATAACCTATATAACTTGCGAAGGAGTGAATTTAGCGAAAAATGTTAAGAGGCCTTCTTTGTAGAGCATAAAATTTCCTTCGAAAATATGTATCTTGACTAGAAAAAATTTTAATATTTCTAGTAGTTACAAAAATCCAAAATAGAAACAAAAAATTTAAAAAACAAAACAGTATTTAAGGCACGGTTACACGGAAACAGCTCGTTTTACGCCAATTTACTAAGATAGATTTTTTGTAGGGAATTCAATTTCCTTTAAGAATATACTTTCTTTAAATTTTTAAGATAGATGATTTACGAGTTTTGGGTAAAAAATGAAATTTCTGTCAAAAAACAAATAGTCGTAACGATACACCTCTTAATATCAATATTAAGGACTCAAGCTTGCACAATAATTTTTTTTTGACATCAGAAATAATATTTTCACAATATCGAAAGAAAACAAAATAGTCGATTTCTTTGGCTCAGTCTAATAAATATGTGTATATAAATATATATACCAGGATGCTTCGTTTGAGATGACTAAGAACTCGCTATTTATATTAAAAATTTTCCAATTGATTTATTATGTAAATCTAAGATTTTTATATTGAATTATCTATAACTTGGCTACATTTTGTTTTAGTTCGCTGTCCGTAAGCAGTTATTATAGAACATTTCCTACTCTGTAAAAGTTCCTATAGTAGCATTTGTGTGGCTTGACTGACTCTCCCAATAAAAAATCCTTAATTCAAATTTTAATGATTTTTTATGGTTGTCTTTATTTTTTTCCCAGTAAATAGTTAAACACATCAAAAAAGTAAATGACTTTCTTATAGGAAATTTGACTCAACAAAAAAAGTTCCTTTAAGTCAAACTTGTATTATTAATAGCTTAGAAGATATAAAGAATCGAATGTGTTAGAGCTAAAAATATCAAAATATCAACAAGCTTATCGTTTTGAAAATTTGATTTTATAATTTTTAATAATTATCGTTTATATACTTTAATTATTTGGTGACTTGGCGAATCAATGGGTGACTTCTAAAAAGTCTTTAAGGAATTAACGCTTCAAGATTAAATATAAAAATTATTAAATGATTTGTATAATTTATTTAGGTAGGTAATTATTTGAAACACACAAATTGTTATATTTTTTATAAATATATAATAAAACTTTTTTTGACAAATATTATTTAGCCTATTATAATTAATTGTTAGATTTAAGACACGATGAGTACTTTATACGATCATCTCGGACAACTACTGCCTATCGATTTCATCATTTCTTAAGAAGTTATTAAAATCTTCAATTAGATCTACGTCTTGCTCGGCAGTATTATATACGACACTCAGTTCTTCTAATGTGTTGAGACATGGCTGGAATTCGGGATTATCATTCCAAGAACGAGATCATTATGAATAAATTTATATGATAATTTGAATTGTTTAAAAATAAGAATTGAGTTACTGCTCACAAAGTCACTAATACTTTTCGACGAGATTGAATTTAAATCAAGTGATTTGACGTCCAGACGTTTGATATTATTATTTATAGTTGAAGTTTTATCATTAATGTTATTTATTATTTTAAGTTTTTCTTCATGGAACACTTCTGAATCGAAAAGAGCTAGAACAGCAAGTTGCTCATGTAGATACCATAAATGAATAAACAATTTTTCCAGCGCAGCTTCAGCAATATCCCAGTGACTTTTCTCGTTCTCTTTTGAATTTTGCAAAAATTTAAATCACTATAAGGTGCTCATATAGCGTTTGTAGCATTAAACCCTGATTTCATATAAAATGTCACAATAAATACACATATTTTACGTAAAGCTTTGAGATCTGAAGCATTCGTTCCAGTCTGTCTTCTAAGCATATATATCTTCAAACAATCTATAGCTTCAGCAAGCCCTCGTAGATGGTGCATAGCACCAGAGGCTTTAGACTTGAACCCATTACTTGGAATACCTCCCATAAATATATAACTTAATGTCAGTAGTTCTCCGTTATCATCTCTCAGCTGATGAATCTAATAAAAAGAAAAAAAAAAATATTTAAACCAAAATTTTTTTATTTCCGTATTAAATCAAATCGATTGATCCATTTATTAATAATGAACTTTGACTTAATTGTAAAAATATTATTAAAACAGAATATAACTTATTTAATATTCAATTATAATTCTATATTTTCAGGAGCGAACAATAACTAATTACGTTAGATTGAAAAAAATCACTTTTATCAAGACAGTAGGAGAGGTCGGAACGAAATGAATCATCTGAGTTGTTTTACTAAAAATGTTAAATCAGCTGTGCCAATCTTATTTTGTTTCACATTCTCTTATTTTCTTAATTAAACTCTATATTCGATCCAACTATATAATAAACATATATTAATAATTATTTATCAAAATAATCATAAAATAGTTTATAAAATAAAAATGGAAATTAGTCTTTAAATGCTTTACCGACGGCGAATTCTTAACCATATCGAACTGTTTAACCGACTGTGCAGGTCCATTTGATAATACAGATGCGCCTGTTCTACCGACGCCACATTGCACTGGCGGTTGATCGACCAAGCTCATTTTTGAGCTTATTTTGGGCCATGTTGACATCTGCTTGATGCTAATTGAAGAACATTTGATGCTAATCGTCATCTATCTGAGCTTATCTAACGGGCCCTTTTTGACATCCATTTGGTGTTATCATGCTATGCTGTTATTAGCTGTCGGTAATGTAGGATCAGTATTTTGAACTTATTTACACTCTATACTCGAGCCCTATTTCGCACTAGTTAAGCCCATACCTACTTTTTTGAGCTAATGTTAAGCCCCTTCTGAGCTATTTCGAGATCTTTCTGGACCTTGAGCACGTCTGAAAATATGACGTCATCTACTGCGCAGTTACTGTTTGATGACGCAATTACGATCTTTCTGGATCTTGAGTTCGTCATATTCTAAGACTATGGCATCACCTACTTCGCAGTTTCCGAGAATTTGACGTTATTTACTACGCAGTTTCTGAGAATATGACGTCATCTGCTGCGCAGTTACTGACGTCGTTTCAGCATAGTGGAGATAAAATTAAGAAGCTAAACGCAGGATTCTGCCGGCCTTTCAGTATTAATTCAGTTTGTGAAATTCGTAAAGTGACAGTTAATTACAAGATTTTCGTTGATTTCAATGAATTCCACACGCTAGATGGCACTTTTGTTGTTAAAGAGCTTGCCACAGTCCCTCTGAGTGGTGAAGAAAGTTTTTTTAATTGATGCTGGGCCAGGTATATTCGAGCCACCGATCAAATATCACAATGAAGTTCTAGCGTTGGAAAGCAAATATATCTGGAAGCGAAATCAGGGCATTAGTTGGAACGATGGTATTTATTCGTATTCAGACATTAAGGACGTGCTGTTAAAGACCCTTTAAGTTACTACATATGCCTGTGTTTTGGGTAAGGAGAAGTAAGGATGGCTTGAAGCTATGATTGATTAATCAGTTGAAGTTGTTGACCTCAGTAAAATGAGATTTGTTCAGTGACTGGAAGATTATGATTTTTCACAATAGTGCCGTCTCAAGGATAACCATTCGAAAAAGTTTAACTACGCATGTGCCTTTGAAACAGTACAAAAGATGAGTCGTTGGTTTCTCCACTATTAAGGTCTATTTCCGTCGCCGAAGAAGTCACTGCAGCTATTCTATCAGTTGCAATGCTGTTGAAAATGGCTCCACAAGACATAGCATGCTCAGACGAAAAGTTTATTCTGCAATTTACAAAAGAAGAAATCAATGCAAACGGATTTAAGATTTATCGGATACACAAGATGCATCGATCACTACAGTACACTGAGTGAACATACGTTGGAGGGTTCATATCCATACAAGGATTGTTATCAATGTAATGCTGATTTTAACTTGGATGATTTCTCATTATCCTAACTTATTCTGATTAGGGTTAAAGAGAAGTAAACAAAAACATTTTAGTATTTACAAATCAAGTTTTCTTTATTCATTATCCTTAGTTACATTTCGTTTTTTATTAATACAGGTTTGATTACACTACTTAATTGATCTTTCCTACGTTGGAATCGTGGTCGATCGTTCACAGCTTGTTCTCAAACACCTTTTCTCACTGGTCTGTATATCAAACTCCACACATACATATAGTGGGTGTTGGATTAAATTGAACTTTTATCATATTGGTTTTCTAACACTGCTGCTTATAGGATTATACTCTACAATTCGATCGTGTAAAATTACACTGTAAGTTGCTATCTGGTTGGAAAACTGATTTACCGATCCAAATTCCAGCCGTATATCCACTGGCCCTGATTTAATCGATTCGTTGTGTTTCGAACAGTCAATATATACAATGGTGCTTTTTCAAGGAATTGTTTTTTCGTCGGCAGAGGTTCAGGTTCTTTACCGTAATAACTGATTTGAAAATTGATGTACATTTCATACAGTAAGGCATACTGATTATTAGCAATATTTAGATTTAAGTTCCCATAAGGATAACTCTGAAAGTAAATAATTTCATATCTCTGATATTACAATGATCAAACACGCTGGCATTTTTAGTAGCATTATTTTTTCTTTCAGTTTGAAACCCAAGGATCACAAATCGATGCTTTTCAAGTTGCGTTGATGTTTTGACTGCCCAAATATGTTTTGAAGTATTCAGTAACAATGGATATTCATACAACTCCAAAGTACGAAAACTGGTTGATATAGCTGGATCATTTGTGATAAAATTCAACACTTGGATTTTTTGTTTTCCTGACATAGTCACATAGGGTACAATTCACTTGATTTTTTGCAAACTTATTTTAACAGCTCCAGGATTAGCCTCAGCAGCTGGTGGAGCTACAACGTAGGCATTTAAATCAGCATTTGATCGTATCAAAATGAGTTCATGTTTAGCGTCAATGATAACTTTTCGGTAATCTTCAGCAAATCCAAGTAGAAGACTCAGGGGTACAGATACGTCAATGTAGCCATGGCCATTGTGCAATTTGTTAACATTTCCAGCTATATTCCAGCCGGCATTTTTAGTGTATTTTGTTGTGCAGGACTCAGAGATGCGTATCCTTTCATGAGACGTGTGATGCCAACATTTTTGTTTCGATCAATCTCGACAGCATTGAGTTCATAGCGTATTTCTTCAAACATATGACGTACTGCCATGCTGACCATTTGTGTAGCTGCACTAACAGCTGTTTCATCAGCCATGGTTAATTTTCCATATACAATAAAACCTGTGTACACTGATCACTTACGGTTCTCGATAAGAATGGTCATTGCATGCAGCTGGTCATTGTACAGAGAATGGAAGGTGGGGAAAAATGATGAAGCCAAGAATGTAAGTAAAGATTTAACAACATAAACACAAATTGAGTTGGAAAAGATATTATTTTTATTCAAATAATTGTCAAGTTTTGTTTGTTTTAATTTATTCAGCTTTTTCTTGATCCAGTCTTCTTCAATCCGATTATATAAATCAAATAGACATTTTAAATTCGGATAGTTTTCTTTGCTACGAAATTTGACGCACTTCAATGCGTCTTCAAAACCTAGGTCGTCTTCAACTGCTTCCGTTTCTTCTCCCTCTTCTTCATCTGTCTCCTTTTCACCCTCTGTTTCTCCATCACTTTTGTCTTTGTTAAATAAATAATCATTCAATACTTTGTCAATATCGTCTGGTAATTCTTCGTGAATAGGTGACAACTTCTCAGCTTCTTCCATTTCTCTTTCAGTAGCTAATTCAGGTATAAAGTTATTAGAAAATTTATGTACGGTGTCAGTCAAAATAGTATCACGTTTTTCAATATCACTAGCCAATCCATTGCTTACAAATCCAGCTCGGTGAAAACACTTTTTAATTGTTTCGTGACTTATGTCCATCTACGCACAATACAACCATCTTATTGCATGTAAAACCGTAATAGATTTTTGAAATTCTTCTTTACTTTCACAGTTTTGAACTTTAGACACGATATATTCTAATACTTTTGATCTATTCCGACCTTTAACTGCCTTTATAATGCCTTGATCTAAAGGTTGAATTTCAGACGTCAAGTTTGGTGGAGGAAACTGAACTGTTATGTTGCTTAGAATCTTAGTTGTGTTGTGGCTGGTTGCATTATCAACAAATAATAAAATTTTTCTATTTTCTCTTTTCATATATTTATTTACTTCAAGTAGCCAATCTCCAAATATTATTTGGGTCATCCATGACTTTTCATTAAAGCGCCAAAATACTGGAAGGTTATCTGGACGTACTCCTTTTTGTTCGAACACACGAGGTCTACTTGCTGATCCTATAACCGAAGGTTTATATTTTTCACCAGTTAAACTGCAACACAAAAGTACGCTTAAGCGTTCTTTGGCCATTTTTCCACCTTTATATCAGTCACCTTTTTTTGAAAAACTTTTTTTTTGGTATTTGACGGTAAACTAATGCCAGTTCGTCAGCGTTGAATATATTTTCAGGATCATATCCAGCAATGAATTCTTACAATTTCATACTTTTCCCATCTGTTGCTTCTTCTTAATTAGCAGAATCTGCATCACCATTTAAAGCTTTGAAGCTGATATTATTTCGTTTTAAAAAAGATTCCAGCCATCCATGACTGGCTTTCAGGTCATCAATTCCCAACTTTTTCAGCAATTTCTTAAGATTTTTTTAACATAACTCCAGATCCAGGAATATTTTTTGACCGGCATAATCCAAAAAATTTAAGTACACCAAATTTACACCTTCAATTTCAGACTTCCGTAATTTTCTTTTTCTATTTGAACTACAATTATCGTTCCACATATTTACCTATACCCTAGACTTATGCTAACTATGGTAGTTTTTGGTATACCGAATTCAACGGCCACATTACGCTGGCTAACTTTTTGATCTCATGAGTCAACAATTTTTTTTTTTTTTAATTACATCCAACTCAGTATATTTTCATTTCACATCCATTATAACTACTGAACCTTAATAAACTGTTTACGGCACTAAAGGCATACGAACAGAGAGTAATAAATGCAAAATTAATGAAAGAGAATTCATAGATAGGGTGGAAAAGAATGAGAGGGGGGAATCGGTCTATATACACAGGTCAATTGGAGCTCAAACAACTTCAAAATAGAGGTCATACTAGTCAGGTGGTCAGATTAGAGAGGTATTAGTATGGGTAATGTAGGCGTAACTAAGCCGGTTCCTAGAAATATTGGTCAATATAGAGAGGTGGTCAGATTACAAAGGTAGTCATTTGTACAGGTTCTACTGTATACGTAATGTACTTTTACTTGGAAGTAAGCACAGATCTTGATGTTGAACAGCAATTCTGATTTCATTGCTGTTGTTGAATGTTGATGAAGCTTGTGGAAGATGAGCATGCGCTTCATAGTGTGCAAGACTCAGAAAAATTATCGGTTGTTGAATATTCAATATTTCGGTCATTTTTAATATTTTTTATAACGACCGTCTCCTATTGTACCGTATTTATTGTCTTTTTCTAGAGCACTGTATTCTTGATCTCTTTAGTTTCCTGGTGTGTATTAACTATTATTATTTGTATCGTTTTTAAAATCTCTACCGTACCTACGTTAATCGCTTTCTAAATATTTCTTGAGATTATTTGTTGCCTGATTGTTCACCATCTATATCTTACGGGATCGAGTAATACAACTAAGGTCACAAAAATTAATTTTTATTTTAGAAAATTTCCACGTAATTTTAATCCAATACTTTCTGACATGGTTTTAATCCAAACTGATGAGTTTTGGACATGGTGTCAAGTTTTTATAGCCATGTCCTGTTTTAATATTAAATACAATTTCCATGATTTTATAAGCTTTTCATATGCAGTCTTATAATTATAGTTTCTCGTCGAAAATTTACTAATCTATCCTGATCAGCTATGTAAAGCCGTAAATTATGTTTTGCTTGTACAGCGACTGGTAAGTAAATGATGTTTGCAGGTACATCTACTATCTTATATCCTGGAGGCACACTCGGAAAATATTCATGAATTTTATGATTTTTGTGTCCATTTATATAAGCACTAATGGTGATATTACACTCAACTATCAAGGCATTAATTTTAAGTATAGCCACTGGTAAGTTAGATGAGTGAGTCTTGTGAGGTTCAAGAATACGATTTGTAAATCCCAATAGTTGACCAATGGAATCTTTAGGAACAAAATTTATTGGTTGATCAGACTTTATTTCACTTCTTAATTTATTATTATTGGCTCTTATATTGATACTGAGGTTCAGTAAAGATTTACTTATATATTTTTCTATATCTGCAATTTCATAACTTCCAGTGGGTATTGTTATTACTTTTTCATAGTCAAGCTGTTCAGCAACTAAATTGTAACTTGCTGAGACCTCATCAGAATTTCTCTCATTCATGACTACATTTCGTTAAGTTTTCTTCTTATCAATACTGTTGCTTTCGATACTATTAGTGTCAATACTATCCAGAGAATAAGTCACGTAGAATTTATTAGCACCATCATCAACATTGGGTATTGAATTAAATGTCAGTAGCTCCACTTGTCCGAGAACATAATTTTTAGCTGGTGATAATTCGATTGGAGAAAAATAATTAGCCTTCAATACGGAAGAGGACCCGGAAAGTGTCAATGTCAATGATTCAGCCATGACTGATACACTGCAAGCTGAGTCACTTTAATTTATAGTTGCTCACTGAGAAATTTAAGATAGAAATTACCATGTACGATTGTATCAAAGTTTTGGTATCTTTTGTGATTATATTAGGAGTACAAATAAGTTTCCACCGTTTTATTGTAGATGGCGCGGCACGGAGTTTCGGTTAGCTTTCGCAAATGATAACCGGCTTAAAATATAGTTTGGACATTCAAGAACAACATAACCTATTAATATCATTGATTTTATATTGGTAAAATATAATTTTTATAAGTTGAAAATGTCAAAATTTGAGCCAAGTAAGCGTCATTTGCGGGAAATATTAGTTTACTTCTTTAATTTAAAGAAATCTGCTGCTGAGGCACATCAATTGCTCGTAAAAGCATATGGTGAGGGTGCTTTGAGTGAGAGAACGTGTCGAGAGTGGTTTCAAAAGTTTAAAAACGGTGATTTCGACGTGGAAGACAAAGATCGCAGTGGAAGGCCAAAAATTTACGAGGATGCAGAATTAGAGGAATTATTGGAGGAAGATTGATCTCAAACACAAAAAAAACTTGCTTTAACATTAGAAGTCACTCAGCAAGCAGTCTCACATCGTTTAAAATCATTAGGAATGATTCATAAACAAGTAAATTGGGTTCCGTACCAATTAAAGCCGAGAGATATTGAACGCCGATTATGCTTAAGTGAAATGCTGCTAGCTAGACATAAAAAAAAGGGTTTTTTACATCGTATCATAACTGGTGATGAGAAGTGGATATATTATGACAATCCAAAAAGAACAAAATCATGGGGATTACTTGGCCACACGTCAACATCAACAGCAAAACCGAATATTCACGGAAAAAAACTTATGATGTGTATTTGGTGGGATCAGCTAGGTGTAGTGTATTATGAGTTGCTTAATCCGAGCGAAACAATTACTGGAGCCCTCTATCGAACACAATTGATGAGATTGAGCCGAGCTCTGAAGGAAAAACGCCCTCAATACTATTCTAGACACGAAAAAATTATTCTTCTGCATGACAATGCTCGTCCACATGTTGCGGCTCCCGTGTAAAAGTACTTGGAAACACTTGATTGGGAAGTGTTACCCCACCCGCCGTATTCACCAGACATTGCACCGTCCGATTATCACCTGTTCCGGTCCATGGCACATGCTCTGACGGCGCAGCGGTTCACATCTTATGAGGATACCAAAAATTGGGTTGATTCGTGGATAGCCTCAAAAGACAAGGAGTTCTTCAGACGTGGGATTCGAATGCTGCCTGAGAGATGGGAAAAAGTGGTTGCAAGTGATGGGCAATATTTTAAATAAATTTATATTACCGTTCTTCTATAATAAATATATAATTTGTGTTAAAAAACGGCGGAAACTTATTTGTAACCCTAATATTTTACGCTACCAATATCAATATACTCCATTAAGTCTTGTGGTGGTTGCAAATTACCGAAGCTGTCAAAGTAATAACTTTATTAGCGTTCTTCGTCTATGCAATCCAATGAGTACCAGGTCCGTTTTTATCATCAAGATTGACAATTGTTGATTTATTTTTTCTTGAACCAGACTTTCGTAACTCATTACTTATAAATACACTACGGAGATTAGTAATTTTAGTGCCTTGGCATATTTTAACAAGTCGATGTTTGTGAGTACTCGATGTCGTAGCTTTAATTGTTTTTTGTTTTATCTTTTTTTGTCCTCTGCCTCCTCGGTGATAAGGATCTAAATATAGACTCATACTTTTTCTATAAGGCTTCAAATATAAACTTTTACCCATAGCTTACTATTCCATTTTTAAATTATGACGCTTGCTCTCTTCTAACTTTTTTTCAGCAGCATTTGCATCGTTAATAACTTTTGCTATACCAGCACCACCACCAGCCAAAGCTCCTGCTGCACTCAAGCCAGCAAATAGTGGTATGAAAAAAGTAAGTGCACCACCAATTTTAAATGGGACTGGTAAAATTCGTGGCAGTTGGATATATTTTTTCCACCAGATTTCTTAACAGCTTCACGATCACTTTTCAGTGCTGTTTTAATAGAATCACTTCCAGCTTGCATAGAATTTTTAGCTGCTACGATAACTTGCCTCAGCGATACTTTTGACTTGTCCTGGTCTTTCTCTTCTTCGACCCCATACTAAATCTTTTTTCACCTTCATGATTGTGTTTACATTCCAAGCAGCAGCTTTTTTACCAATACCAGCGTCCACGGCTTGAAATTGTTGCCACGCATTTTCAGCAACATCTCTCAACATTTTTTTAATTTTTTCGAAGACAACTGTGTGAGAGTCATCCAAAAATGAACGCAGGTCTGTATGTTCACGATTAATAACAGACCCAGTTTTGATGTTATTTCCAAATGCATTCTCGAGGTCTTGCCATTTAATGTGATGATCATGTCTACTTAAATCTCCGCCAACAACTCCACCGCTGAGTTTCAAAATCTGATCAGCATACCAACACAAAACTATAATATTTGCCTGGACACTCTTTCTAGACTGGACTGTGGCTTGTGGATCTTGCAGGATAGTGTTGAAATAGTTGATAGTGTCAACACACACTTGATGACATCTCTGACAATATTCTGGATCTACAGACTCTCTTCAAAGGTCGTTGAATGAGTTGGCTACAGAGTTGACCAAGTTTGGAAGTGCCTTAATAAAACGATTTTGAGCCATTTCTAAGCGTACTTCACACTTACTAAGTGTAACTCACAGTTAAGAAGTGTATTTTACTGATAATAAGCTCACTTCACTGTTAAACTAGTCGTAGTTAATGATTGTAACACTTTTTCATTCGTAGAGGTGTTGCTCGTACTTCAGAATTGATGCAGTGTGACCAGAGCGCTCGACTTATATACTACCTCTATTGCGTCATCAACTACACGAAACATTCTCGAAACATCAAATTGCGTCTTTTCTGATGCAACTCTAACCTCAATTTACATCATCTTAACTTAAAAATCCATAATCGTTCCTCAACTGCGCAATAGATGACGCAGTTGGAATATTCTAGAAACATCGAATTGCGTCTTTTCTAATGCAACTCTAACCTAATATCATAATAATATTTTAACTGCACAATAGATGACACAATGACACAATCTTTATTTACATTTTCTGAAAATATGTCGCCATCAACTACGCAGATAAAATATTCTAGAAACATCGAATCGCGTCTTTTCTAATGCAACTCTAGCCTCAAACCATAAGCAGCATCGTCCGAAAACTAATATGGAGACTGTTTAATTTAATACAACGACAACCATACATTACGTGTATGTATGGAGATTTGTAGATGAACAAGCCAGTAAAGACGAATGGAAACAAGCAGCAAGCGATCGAGAACGATGTAAACACAGAATTAATAAATTAAATATAATTATTGAACCTGTATTAATAGAAAAAATTGCATTTATAAATAAATAAACCTTTTTTAATATTGATATATATTGTTTTTCATTACTTGAAATCTAAAATATACACTTAAGTCTTACAAAACCTTAAATATTGTTTTTCCAATTCACATAACCTGAACTAAATAATAAACTATAGTCTTTTTTTTTTCACCTAAAATCTACATTTGAGTGTAACATAACATGAAATTTTCTTTTATTTTTACATAACCTCAAATACATAATATAATAAACTATAGATATTTTACGTAACCTTAAATATACATTTTGGTCTTATATAACCTTAAATTTTTTGTATTTTTACATAACCTCAAATACGGGGCGCCACAAGGCACGTTAACGTGAGAGGACGTGTATTCTTCCGTTCTGAATAATAGTGTCGTTTTTTCCGTGTTAGACAACAGTTTTAAGTGAATCCCGTTACTTTTAATGTTTGTTTTTACTAAATCAACAATTTTTACGTATATTCTACTGTAGATACAGCCTCTATTAGCCAAAAAGCAAGAAAGGTTTTACAGATAAAGAAGTTTGAAGTTATTTTGTTGGCGTTTTAGTTGAATCGGCTGACCTGCCACCTACGGCTCCTTATCCGTAATATAGGATCACACTATATAACTAATGGATGCAAGCCCGCCAAATTTAACCGGCAAGCAGGGCAGACTAATCAAAAGTAAATCCTTCACACCGGAAAAAGCGGGTTCTTCTGGTGATATCAGTAAGTACGTAAAAATGAAAAGACTAGTTGGGGAGGACCAAAAAGATAACAACTCAGACGACTCCGAGGATATAATACAGTCTAAAAAAAAAGTTACCAACGAGTCTATGGTTCAAATTGCAACAATGAATACTAACCTATCGGAGACCATCCCGACGGTAACAGCTACACCGACAGACAACGGAGCGGTGCCAACGCAAACGGATCTCTCTATGCTAAATCTCATGCAAAACCTGAGCGCGCAAATTACTGCCATGAGAGAAAAAGCTAAAGCTAATACATTGAAGCTTGTGTTAAGCTTAAAGAAAAGCCAAGCAGAGAATAAAACAGAAATCAAAAAGATAAGAGATGATCTAAAAAGCTATGAATCCTCAATGTCAAGTAAAATTGACGAAATCAAAAGAAGGCAAAACAAGTTGGAAGCTGAACTGAAATTACTTAAGAAAAGTCCTACTGGCTATCTCCTCAACGATATCTCCGATACAGTGGTATTGAAAGAAACTAAAACTAAAATCAAACGCTTTGAAGATCTAATCCACCAGCAAGAAAGAACAGCCAAAAAGCTCAATATTATAGTCCGTATTTATGAATGGAGGGAGGCTAACCTCAAACTACAAGTTCAGAAATTCTTTTTGGAGTAATTCAACATCAATAATGCTGTTGTTAGTGAAAACAGGGCAAATAAAGTCTCAGACGCAATGAGGATCAGTCTAACCGACGAAGATACCAAGGAAAGCATTATGAGGGCAAAAGCTGTAACCCTCAGAAGCTTCAAAATCTCAATTAATCACGAACTTACTGGGCGTGATCTTTATTGCATAAAAAAACTTAAAGAGGTGAAGAAAAACATGGCCAACTCGGGTAAAAAGGGAGTGTTGAGAGGCATGAAGTGATGGTCTGGAAATACCTGCCATGTCTGGGACATTGAAACAGACAGTCTAAAACAACTTGAGGCCCGAAACAAAACAGCTAGCGTTGGCACACCCCTTTACAGACAATAGCAATCAGAAAAATCAGTATAATGTCCTGGAACGCGAGAGGTCCTCGGAATTTTTTAAACCACACATTTGAGGATCGTGTCGATATTTATTGCATCACCGAAACTTGGATAGTGAGCAAATGTACGTTGCCTAATAAAAAGAAAGTTACATGAAGAAGGAATTGAAAACACTACACCAATACTGCCAGATAAACAAACTTGTTGTAAAAACATCCAAGACCAAAATTGTGTGCTGCCGCAAAGCGGGCCGCATTAAAGAAAACCTGATCTTCCTATATGGAGCTGAAACTGTTGAGATTCAAAACTGCTATGAGTACCTAGGACTCACATTTACGCGGAGTGGCCTCAGCTGAACCTCTGCTCTCAGCATTATAGCCAAAGCTCAACTCGCAGTTTACATGATGACAGCCACCGTACTTAGAGCTGGAATTGACTCAACGGTCGGCATTTTTAAGCTCTTCGACAGTACAGTAGAGTCAACATTGCTTTACGCCACACCTATTTGAGCAATCCAACACCTAGAGCTATTGGAGAAGGTTCAATGTGACTTCTTTAAGAGAGTTTACAGGCTCACGAGGAATACTGCATTAGCTTTAATGAGAATTGAGCTGGGAAGATCCCCTGTCGCTCTCAAGACTATCAAAGACACCTAGAACTGGATATTAAAAATCCTAAAGATGGAGCACAAACGACTGCCGAGAATCTGTTGACAAAGACTGTATCAGCTAGCCGTCAATACTAAAATGACACCCAAACTAAACTGGATGTCTAAATTCCTGGAAATAGTCAACGAAGTTAGTCCTAATACTGCTAAATCACTGCAAGACTTGAGTTTCATTACCTGGGATTTCCATAAAGACCTGTTTCTAGAAAAATATAAGTCTTTCCTGTACCAACGAGATGTACAACTAGATGCAAATGCCCACTATCTTCAAACGCCATATACAAGCAGTACTGCAAGGTGCCTCTACCTGAACCACAGGATTGGTCTCCAAGCAACCAGAGTCTTTATGCAGCTCAGACTTGCAAGCCGCTTCACTGTCAGCCTAACTTTCGATGGCTATCGATACTAATTCCAGTACCCGAAAAACTGCCCTATATGTAATAGCGGTGAACCTGACTCAATTGAACATCTGTTGACATTATGTGCACAACTGAAACATTATCACTGACACTACTTAACGCCTCACTTTGTTTCCCCTCTCGTGTCCCAGGACATTTTTAAAAGTGACAATAAACCTGAAGCCATCATAGCTATTTTTTATTTTATAAGAAATTCATGTAGATTAAAAGCTTTTACCTTGAATAAGTGATGCAGTCACTGCTAAAAGCTTTACCTGTCGAATTTTCTTTCGTAGCTATTGTGATGTATATTGTTTTGAAAATTTTGAAAACATTTGTTATTATTGAACTATACGTGAATTCTTTCTAATGTATAAAAATTGTACTCTCTTTGCTATGGGCAATGGGCCCTGGATGCAATAAATAATGAATAAATAAATAATAACATAACCTCAAATACATAATATAATAAGTAAGGCCAAGAATTTGGTTTTTTTAAAAGAGAGAGATAAAAGATGGGAGGAGCTAAATTTCTGATTGGTTAAATTTTTATAGATTTGTATTTGTTTATTTGAATCGACTGAAACGAGCGATAAAACAAAAATAAGTTTAGTCAATGGAAAACAAATATACTAGTGACATAACCACGTATATTCGTAATCTTGATATCGAACTTTGTTGGTTGAAATTCTAAAATATGCTATCAACTATATTTTGAATGAATTTAAACTAAGGGTATTATTTTGAAAATATTTTAGATGATATTACTTTAGCCGATGGATTAAAATTTTTTTTTTTTTTAATTGGAACATGATTTGCATGCTGAACCGCGCATTTAAGAATTTGGAAAACTTTTTCAATCGGGTCTTGAAAAGGAGTCATATTTTTTGTCTTAAAATAAAATGTTACTTTTTGTCTTAAAATGAAGTCGTATCTTTTATCTTAAAATTAAGTCTTGACTTTTACACACAGAAAATTAATTAATTGTGTTTATTATGCTAAATTTTTAATTCCAATCATCTAGAATGATTAATAATAATTATCTCTAAGTAATAGGCATGATATGAAGATTAAAATTTTAAGTAATTCTTATCATTGAGTGAGAAAAATCTCATTATTTTCCAAATCGATAATCAGTACAACAGAGTCAATGAGAGCACTCGGCGCGATACCGACATGGTCTGGGTTCGATTCCTAGTTCGGGCTATCTATATTTTTCTCAATTTATCTATAAATTGTCTTATTGAGAAGGTTTGCATGTTTAGCTTTCCACTTATTAAATTGAGATCTTGAAGTAATTTCTTCTTTTGTTCACTTTGTGCATAAAAATAACGTATACTTTTAGCTAGAATATCAAGCTTCTCTTTCAATAATTCGTGTGGTAGTATAGCAGATATCCATGATATTGAATGTTGACTCCCACAATGATCAATACTTTTCTGCATTACAGCAACCTCAACTTGATTCAAAGGCGGTTCAAACAACCAATGTTCACATCGTGCGAGTCCATATGTACACACTTTATCACAAATAATAACACTAGCACAAAGTTTTTTTATTATAATGCTGCCATCGGGCACCTCGAAACCCACAAAATCAATATTTATTTACATTGTTATTGTTTTTTAGCTTTAAACAATAACTGAGTTGATGCAAACGTGATATCATGACACGCTTGCTCATAATCCTTGCGATCTTTAAAGTTTAATAATAAATTCTTCCAATAAGAGAATTGCAGGTCAATTTCTATTAACTTTTTCTCATTTGCTTTTATAAAATAATAAGATTCTGGAATAGCAGCAGCTTCATTGTCGTCGTCGAAAATATAACTTTCATCATTTATATTTTCGAACTCGATTTGGGCATCATGGTTACAGTTATCAGTCCATACGTGAAGCCGATCAAAGTTGATAAATGATTGAATATTCATAGCTTAGTTATTGAAAAATAATTTTTATATGCCTTGAGCCTTGAGGACCCATTTTTTATGATTTCCTAAGTATTCCTAATTCCAGTTTTTCCTTCTTTTCACTAATTTCAAACGCAGTCTTTGCTAACTGTATTTTTTCAGCACAGCCATTAACAAATTCACCAATATTCTCAGGAGGCACGTCACCAAATAACGTTTCAATAATATCGTCAAGATTATCAGTGTATGGCTGGTTAAGAAAGAGGAAAATTTTTTCACTGTCACTGAACTTATCCATTAGGACAACTGTTAACTAGAACAATTTTCGATGTTGACTGACTGCTATGAGCTCTCGAGCTTAGCGCTCAGTTCATTACACTCACCCTCGGTGAAAAACGAGCTCAAACTCGTCGAATGACGTTATCGATGACGTCATCAGTATAAAAAAGGGCAATAGATGACGTCATATTCTGGAGTGCTCTCAAGATCCAGAAAGATCTCCGAATAGCTCGAAAGGGGGGAGGGGCAATGCTTAAAGTAGGGGTGGAAAATCCCAATACTACGGTGTCGCTCAATAAGTTATAGATCAAATTGAACGGAATATAGTATAGTACCGGACAGCTCAACTGCTAGAGCACTCGGCACGATACCGACATGGTCTGGGTTCGATTCCCAGTTCGGGCTATCTATATTTTTCTCAATTTATCTATTAATTGTCTTATTGAGAAGGTTTTCAAGTTCAGATTTCCACTATGTAAAATAGCTCGAAAGAGTAGGTATGAGCTTAACTAGTAGGGACGGGGGCTCGAGTATATAGTTAAATAAGTTCAAAACAGCTGACAACGATCCTACATTGGCGGCCGTCAATAACTGCATAACCTAATAGCACGGAATGGATGTCAATTAACATCAGATGTTAAAAAGGGCATTAGATAAGCAAAAATGGATGTTAATTAGCATCAAATAGCTAAAAATAAGCATCAAATGGATGTCAAAGGGGGCCCTAGATAAGCCCAAATAGATGTCAATTAGCATCGAATGTTCTACAATTAGCATCAAACTGATGTCAACAAGGCCCACATGAGCTCGGAAATGAGCTCGGTCAGTAAAAACGGAGCATATCGACCGCCAGCACAGCGCTATGTTGGTAAAACAGACCTACCTGCTCTAATGACTGCAAGTATTAGCACAATCAGTGAAACAGTTTAGCGCGGACCGGAAATCAAGGTGGGTAAAACAGATCGCTACATTGCCGGATCACAGAACTCCCCTTACTTATCTACTTTGATCCTCTGTAAAATCTAGAATATTATTTTTGTTCGCATTTAATATCTCTTATTTTTTCATCGTATATACCCTAATCATACGTAGATGTATCAATTGTACTTCAATTATTCTTCAGCCTTTTAAAAATTGGAACATTCAGACTGTTTGTCACTGGCCAAGCAATTTCCGCAACGTGTCTTAATATAATTTCATAAATATGATGGCAGCACGCAAAGTAAAGTAAATCGTGACCCAGCTTTCTTTTGATTAAGTACAGTTGTGTCAAAACACATTGCTTTGACTTGATCAACGAGATTCCACTCTTTTAACAATTAATAAGTAGGTTCCGCTAGATTATCTGAAGTGCCTTTGCCAAGCATTGGAACGGATAATAACTGTTCAATGTTAACTTCCGAAACAATTATTGGTAATCATCCTTTTTTTGAAACTCCTAATGAGGTGAGTAATTTTCCATCCCAATGGATGACAAGACAATAATGATTATCCGAAAGGTTACTTTTTATATACGTAGCAGTAGATTTCCTCATCTTCATGCGAGAATTGTGTATCGAAGAGTTACTCAAATTAGATTTGTTAATGTTCTTTCCAAAGCTCGTAATAGTTCTCGAAATTATGTGCATTGCATCTCTATCGCTTTTTCGTGTTTTATCTAAGGCTGAGACTAGTTCTGGTGTCATGACATTCTTTTTTTCAATTCTAGGTATTGGTACTTCATCTTCAAAATCAGAATAACTTCATTTTAACTCACTATCATTGGATGACTATCGTGACTACTCTTATGAGTAAAAACCAAATCTTGTGAGTTTTGACTTGATCTTGAAAATTTAACGAATATCACAAAATTACAGATGATTTTTGTCTTCATAGTACTTGTGAATGACTCAAAAAAATTTTACACTAGTCCCAAAAATTAAGGGATAGAAAAAAAACTAACTTTATTTTAAATAATGAAAACGCATTAAAAAAATTCCATGTAATAATGTGGTAAAAGTATCTTCAAACACATTTTGAAAGTTAATTATGCCATTGCGTATTTTACAAATTATTTTATTTAAAATTTCTTAGTGGCCTAAAGTGGCCAAAAACGGTACTTCTACCCTATATATTTATTCTAAATAAATAAATAAATTGTGTATAAGTAATATTTTCAGAGTTAATATAATAACATTTTGCTTTAATATTTGGATTTGTTGGCACTAAAATAATTCAGTTGTCTATTTTATAAATCTTCTCTTAACTTTAACAAATGATTTTATTATTTTAAAGAGAGAATTATTAATGTCAACCAAATAAAGTCTATTAAATCATTTGTAAGGAATGAGAAAATAGATTATGTTGACGTAATAAAATTTAGTTATCGCAAATAAATTTTAGTTTAATAGAATTTAACGAAACCAATTTAATTGTTCGAAGAGAAAGTTTTTCTCAGTGTATTAAAACTTCCTGTAGAGAATTTGTGCAGCTGTGAAAATTCCCCGATAAAAATGATTTTATCTGATTATACATGAGTATATATTAGTATATATGGTTATATATTGTGACGAGCGCCCGATATTTTTAAGTTTTAAATTTAAGTTAAAAAAAAAAAAAAAAAAAAAAAAAAAAAGGGTACGGAGTGCAAGGAAATAAATAATATACGGCCCTGGGAGCAGATGCCGGTGAGCGTACGATGACAGAGACGAGTCGCGGTGAGAGGGGAGAATTAGTTCACTGACCGCCGCTAGAGCGCGTCGTCCCTTTCAGTACTGTCCCTAGATAGAACGGACTGCTGAGGATTTAGCTGTGACTGTGAAATCAATCAGTCTTGTTCCGAGATTCATCCGACAAGTGTCTTGGCATACCGAGGTACAGAAGCCAGAGCAAATGGACGAATAATATAAAAAGGTATTTCCGTTTATTTAGTCTTCTCTTGTGAAAGATTCACTTTTATAAAAAAAACGTCGATTCGCCCGACTTAGAATTAATTTATTTTGCTGGTGTCTCCGGTGAAATATTTCTAAGTTCCGTTTAGGCAAAAATAAATATTTAATCTGGCATTCCGGATTGAAATATTTATTTCGCGACTGTAAGATTAGGTGACCGTCGGATTGATTGGGTTTCCGACTCCAGCGATCACAATACGCGTACTCTGGCAAATCACTAGGCGCGGGTGCGTCGTGGAGCTAGTGTCTCAGCTTCGCGCACCCGAGAAGAGGCCGTTGAGCGAGGTTTTCCACGCTCGCGATCCTCTGAGTTGTTTTACGTAGAGCTTCTCTCTACGGTAGAGGGAGTGGGTACCAGTCCGCATTTAGATGTTTTAGATAAAACGTTAGCTATTGTAAACATACCTATAGGCCTACCGCGACTTGTCATACCGTTTAGATGTATTAATATTGTTTTGTTAAGTATGTTTATGAACAATTTTCTGTAAATTTAAGTTATAAAATAAAATTTATTATAAGTCCACAAATAAATTTGAAATTATTTGTCGTTGCGCGATCCCCTACCTATCTCTGGACACCGACGAGCTAATGAACACGAGGAGGCCGCGATATTGAAATTCGTGGTAAGGATTCCAATCTTTCCGTAACGTCACAATATGAGATCATGTATAATTATGTATAATCATAGATGGAATTATATAGGATTATACATGGAATTATAAATGAACCTATATATAATTAGATCTGATCAGACCTGGCTGATGAAGGCTAGACATAATTATATTTAAGCCTATATATAATCTGATCAAAGTATATATAAGTCTATATATAATTAGATCCGATTAGATATAACTGATAAATGCTAGATTTAATCATATACAAGCCGATATATGATCAGGTCTAATTATATATAAGTCTACATATAATTAGATCTGATTAGATCTAACTGATGAAGGCTAGGTATAATTATACCTATGTTCTAATTAGCAAATTTTCTAGCTTTATTCCAGCAAATCCTCCATTTATGCGAAATAAAAGTAATTTGAAAATTCCTTTTTCATCTAAAAATTAATTCGATATCTAGTACATGTATAATTTTTTTGTCTAGATTACTCAAATAATATTTTTCTGACTATTACTATCTGAAAATTGAACAGAATCACCTACTAAAAAATATTAAGTTAGACAATTTGCTAATTAGAACGTTGATATATAAGCCTATATTTAATCACCCTGTTTCAATCAAGACTGTCCTGTATATTTTTGATTCTGCAAAAGTTATATTTTACTAAAACGACAATAATTAAGTTGTAAAAAAATACAAAAACTAATTCAAACTATTAGTTACATATTATCAATTAATATTAAAAATTCTTGAGCGCCGTTTAAATATTTGAATTTTGGGCTAAAATTTTCAGCATAGTCATGATTTTACAAGTATAAACTATTGCTGCCACGAGAAAGAAAAAAAATTTAGAAATAAAAAATCCAAATTTCAATCATTTTTGATATTTTCAAAATTCGTGAGTGACCTCTTGAAAATTTTTTATCGAGCTGATTTTTGGAGAAGCTTCTTAAAACATCGTAAACCAACAAATTTTCATAAGAGACTCAAAAAAAAAAATAGTCGGTTTCTTTGCGCCACCCTAATATATATATATATATATATATATATATATATATATATATATATATATATATATATATATAACATAATTTGGCAATTTTAATATTAATGTTATTAAATTTTTATTTTGTCAACCATCAATCAAACTTAAATTCCCATTACTTAAAAAATATTCAAAGGTTTCGGCAGTAATTTAAAAGTATGAATCGATATTGATTTATATATGGATATTTATAAGTTTATAGACAAAAAGATTTGATTTTATCTATCTAATAAATTCTATTGTAATTTATTTACAGAACCAAATTTATTATTAGTTACATTATTTACGTAGGATGTATCAATTTGATGATTTGAGTTAAATAATGCCATGAATTTTTCTCAATTATAAGCGTATAGCAGACTAGAGGATTAGACTATCATCCAGCGATTACCAGAGTTTAGCAGCATCGACGTGGGTCATTAATTAGACGGGTGACTCCTTAGTATAATAATAATTAACCGATAGTAATTTTTTTTTTTTAATTTAAATTTAACCGACGTTCATGTCAATGAAGACAATAAATCCTAATTAAATTACTTAATTACTAATTGACAGATATTTTCAATAAGATTTAAAAAATGACTATATTCATTCATGCATGATTATATCTAATCATACATGCATGATTATAGATGAACAGGTCTGGCCAATTTTCAGATCTTATTATATATGAACTCATATATAATTATGTACAGTTATACAAGATTATTTTTTATCGGGTGTTATTTGGAGATTTTTATATTTATGAAAATTTTTGACGGATTACATTGCTGTGTACAAAATAATTTGTTGCTAGAAACTTAAGTGTCGAAAGACGACTTTATAATGCTGTCGATAATAGATGCTTCAATTACTTGTTCTGGTAGGTAATAATTTATACATATATTAAAATACAAATGGGCTATTCCACGCCAAATCAGACAGTTTCAAAAATTGTTTTTTCCGATTTTCTTGATTTTTCGGTATTTCGTAGTACCTCTCAAAACGGAAGCTTCCTGATAAATTTTGAGATGTTTTTGATCAATGGTTCAGAAAATATCGAATTTTTATAAGAACCGCTCTTTTTATGGTTTTTTGATCATAAATTTTGTAAAAATAGTCTATATTTGATGGTTTTTTTTTTATGTTTGTTTTTAGATGGCCTTTACAGCCTTTAAAAGGGAACTACGTTTAAAAAATACTCACTTATTACAGTTTCATTACCAACGTTTTCATTTCTTTGGTACTCTATTTTTTCTTCAATTGATCGGTTTTCAGGTATCACCGATTTATCTAAGATCTTGTAAGCTAAAAGAAGATTTTAATCACATTCTTTTTTCCGACTCTCAGCTAAAAATGCTTTGATTCTATCTGATAAATATTTAACTTGATAATTATCGGCAATATCAAACAACTGATTTAATATAGACTTAAAATCTATTCTTTTTGTTTAACTAATTTATTTTCTAAGTTTTTATTTTCTTTCTAATTTAAATATGTTTTATAAATATCTTCACGTTTCTTTGATACTATGCTGCCGTTGACGGACTAGAAATTAAGAAATAACTGCAAACACTATCTAATTCACTAATAACTTCATTTGAAATTCCACGTATAGTCATTTTAATGCAACGATAATTATACATAAATATATTTATCACTTCACGATAAGTACGCAATTTTTTATCATTTAACACACTTATTTTTAAAACCCATTAACAAATTATAAGCCTTGTATCCAATTTTATAATTTTATTCCTCATCCTTTTTACACAATGAATAAAAAACTTCAAGAATTGTAAAAAATTTGGGTACATAAAGAAACGACGTATTCAATGTATGATGAATTTCCGAAATGGTAAGCTTGATAATATGAAGACATTTTTAGCTTTAACACATTAGATTTTTTATATCTCCTAAACTAATGAGAATGAAAATTTGACTTAATAGACCTTTTTTTTTGTAGACAATCAAATTCTCTATAAAAACGTGATTTACTTTTTGGCTCTAAATCTAACTATTTACTGGAAAAACGAAGAAAACCATAAAAAATCAACAAAATTAGAATTAAGGATTTTTTATCGGGAAAATCAGTCAAGTCATACAAATGCTACAATAGGAACTTTTACAGAGCAAGAAATCTTCTATAATTACTGCCTGTGGACAATGGACTAACACAAAATGTAGCCAAGTTATAAATAATTAAAAATAAAAAATCTTTTATTTACAATTTTAGGGGGCATCCATTCATTACGTGATCTATTTTTTGATCAGTTTAGACTCCTCTCCCCCTTCGGTGAGATTTGCCTGGAGCCCCTCCCCCGCCCCCTTACGTGAGATTAATGCTAAAAATATTTTAAAACTAAATTTATTTTTACTATTCAAGAAAATAATAAACCGTTCAGGTAGAGACGGGGGGTGGGGTAAAAGGGGGTAGGGCAGGCAAATCTTTTTTTTTTTATTTCTCAGCAAGAGGAAATTTTTAAGATTTTAAGCCTACTTCACTTTGAAAGTTGTCATTTCGGTGCGAGAGAAGAAAACGGTCATAAAGTGAAAAAAATGATTTTCCCTTGCTTTTTTGAAAGAAAAAAATACAATTTTTTGGACAATAACCACTTAAAATTTTCGGATGAAATTTTATTTTTCAACTTCTGAAGTTTCCCAAGGAAGCCAATAAAATTTCATAATGAAGTCACATAAAATAAGCAAAATTCGAAAAAACTTTTTTTTGTATTAAAAAAAAAAAGAGAAGTTATTGTCGGCACATGTTGGAATCAGCGCAGATTTTTTCAGAATTAGATGAATTTTTTTTTTGAGTAAAAAAAAAAATAAATAAAAGCGGTCGGACTTCGAGAAAATGATGGTTATTTAAAAAAAAACCGAAATATTTCATAGATCCGGGCTTCTGAAATTTTTTTCGTATTTTTTTTTAAACTACATTAAGAAATAAAAATTTTCAATCTGGTGTTGGTCCCAATCGGTCAATTTTTGAAAAAGTTCTAGCGATTTAAAAAAAAAAGGACGGTTTCTTTCAAAAAATCTTAACATTCTTTGGGTTGGGTAAAAAAATCTGAAATAATCCCTAAAAATATCTTTTAGGGGGTAGAAAAAGATAACAAACATTGAGCAAAATCGAAGGGGGTTGGGTAAAAGAATTTGTCGATTTGGCATGGAATGACCCATATATAACATATATCATTATTATAACTAAATCAATCATTAAATTTGTAAAATTATTATACTAATACACCATCTTGTACGAAAGAGACCATATGAGTAGGCAAATCAAATATATGAGTGTGGTTCAGGAGTACCATGCTGTAACCTGAGTACCAGGCGGAGTTAAGGGAAGGGTAGGGTTGATTTGTACAAAGAAAGACATTTTTTTGTGAAATTTTTGGAACGATACAGTTATAATATCTTCTTTGAAACCAATGGTACATTAAAGTATAGCGATCGAAAAATATTGTATGAAATTTTCACGAAGAAATATGAGAAAATACTACAATGGCAGCAATTACTAGGACGTGCCTCGGAAAAAGTAGGATAGCGGTGCCCCTCATTTGTGCTAAATCATTTGAATTAAAAAAATCGAAGTTTATTCATTAGATAATAGTTTTCCTCAGGTAATACTGAGAGGGTTTTTCAAAATTTCAATTTTTCACTTTTTTGGAACACCAAAGAGGAAAAACGCGATTTTTTGCGAGAAAATTGGCTTATTTTAATAGTAAAAAAATAAAAATTATTGATAAATTGAAAAAAATCTCTCCAGCGTTACCTCGCAAATTATGTACAGAAATAGTGTTCAAAATTTCAAAAGGATCGGTAGAGTGGTTTTGAAGTTATGAGGGGCACCGACTTTGAAAACGTGAGTTGTGGGGAAAACGCTACAAAGTTTTGAACACTAAAAATTTTGGTATAATACATCGATAAGCGAATTTTATCGGCTTACCTCAATCTGAATCATCAATGCCACGTTAAAATTTCTATAAGTAAAACTGGGAGTTTAGCTTAGGTATTATATAGAGAGCGAAACATCTGCCACTTAACAATCGATCGGGTCAGGTAGGTATAGAAATCCGACAGGTATAAAAATACTGATAACTTCGTCAATTTTGATCCAATCGACTTGTAATCGTTGTGTAATCGGCTTCGCCGCGGCCAACAATTACATGTGATCTGAGACATTTCTTACTTACTTTCTGAGGTGTGTATGCTATCTTTCTCCTCGCCGGAGGCGGAAAGCGGCAACTTCGTTTTTCACAGCGGGACGAAAGTTGACGCTTTCCGGCCGGAGGTGAGAGAAAAACTTTTTATTTATATAAAATTACTGTGATTTCGATTTGATTAAATTCTATTATTTAACAATCATTAACAGTTTTTGTATTCATTGACATCTTAGCATTCGGTATAAAATTTCATTTTTATTTTGAGATCATTAACAGTATTTTTGTTTTAAAAATTTTTCATTTAATTCTATCTATGACATAAAATTTATCAACATCATAAAATTCAATTCATTGTCACACTAAATTCAATTAATTCGATTTAAGATTTATTAAGTTTAAAATTTATTAACATCAACAAATCTACTTTAGAATTATTAACAATCATTAACGTTTTTGAATTTATTTAATTCAACATAAGATCTGAAATTATTAGCAGTTTTTAAACTCATTCAAGAATATTGATATACCCAAGTCATTCAAGTCAAATAAAAATATATTCATAATTTATCAACATTATTCTGAATTTATATACAAATTCAACTGAGATGTCGAATGGAAATTTATCCTTTTCGAAATTTATTGAAATTTTCAAATACATTTAATTCGCCACTCGTTTGAAAATTTTTAAGCTTGTTCACCCATTTATTTTAATATTAAATTTATCTTTAAATTGTTAAAATTAAAATTCCTGAAATTCTATTCACACGGAAGTTCATTTTCAAGTAATATTGTTTTGCTGGAGGACCATTAATGTGTTTTAGAATTTCATAAAAAGCTTGACCTAGGGCTTTTATTTAATTGAGAGACTTCATTGATTGATTTTCCCGTTAAAGATCTATTACTTTAAAATCCTATTCAGTGTCAAGGGTTCATTGACTGACTCATTTGTCAAATTAATAATTTAACTTAGTAGCATAACGATTTTACTCAAAGATTATTTTTTTTTGATTACGGAAATTTTTCAATCAATTCACTTCGATCTATTAAATTAAATCAACGCCAATCAACTCCATTCAAGTTTAGATTCAATTCAAATCGATTTTGGTTCGAACAAGACTTGTACCAAATACCTAAGTCTCTTATCATCTATCTCTCCCTCTTATCCTGGAAAATTGCTATATTAAAAATATCCCAAATACACAACGTGGATAAATTCTTAACCAGTCCATCCCAGTTGGATCCATACAAGGGCGTTCCAGACGATCACGTCGAACTCTTAGTTTAAGAGTAATCTTCGGAAAAGGAACCTCTTTAAACAGGTCTCCTTTTCCCACCAATGTGAGTAGAAATAACATTAAAAAAATTTTTTTTTTAATTTTTTTTCAAAGATCAGAGATTATTCCTAGGAATCGGTGGATTCCTAAAATACAAATAATATTAATAATATTCCCCATCAGTTCAAATACCACTAGTGTAATGAAATCTATATTTTAACAAGGACGTGTACCAAAAAATCTGAATGTTGAACAAGGCAAAGAATTTTATAATAAAGAATTTCAAGAACTTATGAAACGTAAAAATATCAACATGTACTCAACATTCAGCAACTTGAAGGCATCAATATGTGAAGATTTGGTACATTAATATAATACTAGAAAACATCGTACTATTCAACTGAAACCTATTGATGTAACTGCTAAAAATGATAAGCAGATATTTGATAAAATATACAAACCTCCTCAAAGTCAGTGACAAGCACGAAAAAGATTCAAGGTTGGAGACAAAGTTCGAATCAGCAAGTACAAACATGCATTTGAGATAGGCTACACACACAACTAGACCACTGAAAATTTTCCAATCAAGACAGTGCAGAATACAAATCCAACAACATACAAACTTGTAGACTATCAGGATAAGCAAATTGAAGGTGCATTTAATGTTGAAGAACTAAGCAAAGTCAAGCATCCAAATGTCTATCTAATAGGAAAAATTATGAAAAAACTTGGAAATAATTTGTATGTTAAGTGGCTCGGCTTCAGCAGCTCTCACAACACCTGGATTGATAAATCAGGCTACTAAAAACTTATTATGTAAACTTATATTTTAATAAATAAAAACAAAATTTTTCATTGTATAAAAATTTTTTATTTATAAACCTTTAAACTAATTTTACAAATTAGATAATAAATATACATAATTATTTACATAAGATTTTTATTTTTAATACAATAGTTTTTACATCATGTTTTTCACTCTTAATTAAATACTGTTCTTATGTTAAATTTACATGATTTTCCAAGCATCGTTTGTAAACATCAAACGTGATTGTTCGCAAAGTTAGATTTTTTAATCCCTTTGCTCGCTTTTTGGCCTTTTCGTTCTGGTGTGTGATTCTTATGAATTAAAAATTGTATTAATTGAATTAAGAAGAAAAAAATAATTTTCTTCAAAAGTGTGCGACTGTTTCATTGTCTAAAAAATTTATTTATATATATATATATATATATATATATATATATATATATATATATATAAATAAATAAATATATATATATATATATATATATATATATATCACTATATTAGGGTGCTTCATTTTCAACTTTCCGCTAAGAAAATCGATGATTTTCAAAAATTTCGGGAAGTTATTTTTTTCACCCCGATTCTTTTACTAAACTTTGAGAGTTATGACAAATTGTTTGATTACAAAAATTGTAAGGCATAAAATTTTCTACAAAAGTGTTCTTTACATTTTTTATCCATTATCAATAGTTACGGCGCTAGTTGCGATTTAGTGCTATTTTTACGAAATTTGCATCTAAAAAGCGATTTGTGTAGAAATCTAATTGAGTTACGGACTCGAGTCAAAGGACCTTTTTTATAGCAAATTTAGTCTACTACAAAAACTCATGAGTCAAAATGCGAAAAAAAAAAATTTTAATACGGTGAACGAACGGAAAACCTTATAAAAAATTATTTTTCAGTTATTTAAATGGGAAAAAAAAAAATGGATTAGCAATAGGTTAAAATGAGAATTAACAGGTGCCATGTGCCTCAAAATTTTTTTCCATAATTAATCTTTTTGATCAAAGAAATCAAGATTATTGGTGAAAAAACGTTTCGAAATCGAAAAAATGACCAAAAACCGAGAAACTACCAATTATGATAATTTTTGGTAAAATCGATAAATTTAAAGCTTCGGGACACTAAGAAAGAAAAATCGCAGCGCTTTGAAATTTTCAGGGTTTTTTCAGGACACTTTGAGGTTAGAAAAAAAAATAACGATATCCTTTGTTCATCCGTTATATCCAAAGTTATAGCAATATTTTCAACTATCCTTAAATATGCGAATTTTGACCTGTTTTTTAATAAACATTATCGCTTCAAAAAAAATTTTTCTATCAAAAGCCACCAATTTCTTCTTATAGAGAATATTTGTCACTTTTGAAAACCCTACTTTCATTCTCTGTACGACCAATACGTCCGGAGTTATTGATTATCAAAGCCAAGATGGACTTTTCTGTTTTGATCAATGATAACTTGGCGCCAAATCGTCCTAGAGACTTTTTGAGGCCGCCAAAGTGAAGGGCATAAAATTTCCTAAAGCGTTATGAGGTCAGATTATCCAAAACGCGCTCATTGCTACATTGAACATTAAAATCCGTCAATTAGTGTAAAAGATACCGACGACGAAGAGTCGAAGAAATATTGTTCGTTGTCATTTTCCTCGGATAAATTATGATATAATGTACTATAATGTGTTTGAGTTTGAAAAGCTCATAAGAATACAATGGCAACTAAAAGTATTTTTGAGCTTGAAGAGCTCGAAAATGTATTTACAACAATGTTTTCGAGCCCAAGAAGCTCGAAAACAGCCGGAAGTTTTGGGGCTTGCTCGCAAGGTCAACTAATAGACTGATTTTTTTTTTATGTCTTTTAAGATTTAGATAAAAATTATGATTTCGTAATTATTAGGTTCCACCTAGAGAAATGACGATTTTTTTTTTATTTTGTATAAATAACATTTACTGCAGAGATTGTAAATAGATGTTTTTTTGGTAGTAAATTATTTATCCCGATAGCTGATAGTACTTGATAACAAATAAATAATTAGAAATATTTTTCTTTAGAATATTTAATTGTAACCCTACTTTACAAACATCTTACAAGAATGACTATTAATTTTGTTGTAATTTTCGTACACTAAAAGCTCAAAATTGATCTTTCCTCTCATGACAGTTATTGCTTGCGTCTTTTTTATGGAACCTCTTTTATTACCCATAAATTTTCTAACATCTTTTTTTAATGTGTGCTTCATTCAGGCATCTTCAAACTCTAGTATGAAACATTTCGCAATAAAAAAAGACCATTTGGCAGCCGAAATGGAAGGTAGATTTCTTACTTAATCGATCGAATAAGTTAATTTCGTACATAAATTTCTTGTAATACATGTTAGTGTGTAGTCATAGTATGAAATTAGGCTCGTTTTCTAAGAGTGAGGGTAAAAAAGGAGAACGACTTACTTTCTCGGCGAACATCAGATAGTTAATTTGACAAAACATTGTATAGATAATATACCAATATACACTTTACGCAAATAAAGTATTGCTATATTCATAGTCTACAATGTTTATTCAATTTTTAGATGATTACCATCACCAAACGGTATTACTATAACAAAATATTATCTTTTAGTGCAAACAAATCAAAAGATTATTTTATTAATGACGAGAAAAATTTAACGGAATAGATTTTAATGTGTAATGCAGAAGTTATTGAAACGTAATACCATAAAAGATTCGCGTTACTATAATAAAAAAAATTTTCAATGCTTTGAAAGTATCATAAAACAGTTAAAATGTCAATCATAGAGCGTACAGGTACTTTTAAAACATCATTAGTGATAAAAGAAATACTTTTAAAATATAAAATAGCTGTGAAATTCATAGGTTATTTTGTTCACAATAAAATAAAACTGATGAAACTGGATTATAATGGAAAACGCTTAAGTTATGTAGAATAAAAACCATATTTTCAAAATTTTTTGATTTCATTAAAAATTTCAAGGCTATCAAATTATTAGAAGAAGTGGTCAAAAAATGAAGCTAAAAGTCATAAATTAAAGATAATTAGACAAGCTTTCAGATACTTATACGGAAATCGTCTATGAATATTAGTTTTGAAGTTATATAAGCTTAGCAGTTATTAAAAACTATTTTTTACTAAAAATTATGAAAATTTTAAACAGCCATAATTTCAAAACTATTCGAACGATTCAGCTCATTTCCGAACTTGATCAAAATAATCGCCGATAGACTAAGTGTGAAAAATTCCATTGTCCCGATAAGGACTGTAAGTGCTATCATAATGACAAGACCACTGATAATCATAAGGAGTAGAGGTCCATTTGATACATTATAAGTAATAAAAGAAAAACTTTAAAAACATAAAATAGCTGTGAAATTTACAGGTTATTCTGTTCACAATAAAATACACGTGACAAAATTGTGTTATAATGCACTGAGAGAAAAAATCGGTTTTCTGAACTAAGAAATCGTAGTTCACAGACGACTCAGCTATTGAAGTCTAGTTTCAGTAACTAATACACCATAGTAAAGTGATCTACGACTACATAGTCATTCTTACTATTCTTAGTTACATGTACTAGGATAGCAATAATGAACATAACTAGTTTAGGGAAAGTTTTTATTACTATCAGTTTAAAGTTAACATAACTATAGTTTATATTGTAGTAAATAATTTATTCTTAGTCCTATAAACAATAAGATTATTGTGGTGTTAATAATGTGCACTTAGTTCTTCAGATCATTTATAATTGTAGCAATAAGTATTTGTGTCTAGATGTACACACTAGAAAATCGAACTTTCTGAGAATGTACTAATTTGACTTATTGTAACTAAACATTCATAGTTACCATTTCCATGATTTAAGTATTGCAAGAAACAAAATTATTTAGCGATCTGTACTGCAGAGTTTGGTTCATTGTTACCGAATTCATTTTTTTTACTAGCCAATATTTACTTGATAAATTCAGAAAATTTTTTTTCTATTCCATTAAATGTACTTGATGTTTTTTTGTTATTACAAAATTTATTTTAGGAAACATTAATGTTAAACATTAAAGTCATAATGTAATTTAGTACATACTATATTACAATCAAAAATAATACTTGTCACTCTGTCGAAAAACAGAAAAGTACTCATACCAGAATTGTTCTCAAGCTTGGAATATAATACTTCTGAAATAAGTTTCTTACCAGGGAAACTATACAAAAGGTGGGCGCGATCTAGTGGCGAGCACCAAACTACTCGTGCTACTGATGCCTTGCTCTGGTGACTTTTATCTCTTAGTTTAAGCAACTTTTCTGTTTTGGTTGGAGCATAAAAAATTCTTGCGTTAAATAATAGTACTTATTCCGAGAAATTTTATTTTCTTCAAACAGAAAAGTGCGGATTGCTTCAAAAATTTATACATCTTGCTTCAAAAAAATATCAATATTAAGAAATAAAAATTTTTCTAACAAGTAAAAATTCTTCACTTTAAGCATAAGAATATGTTAACTTGAGAAAAAATATTTTAATTAAAAATAAAAATTTCAAGATAATTATTTACTTAGGGCAAGAAAATTTTGGTTTCCCGAATCGATTAAAAAAAATTTCAAGATTCAAATTATCTGTTTTTTCTGTGTATTTATAATTCTCAAAAACAGCAGATAATTTAAAAATGTATGGAGGATTAATATTAATAGCTCGAATTTTTTTATAAAATGAAAATTGTAAAACTGCTTCGAATCAAACATCTTGTCTGATTATTTTGCTATGAAGGGTTTCTCTTTAACTCATAAGGTTATTTATTTGTACGTTATAAAAACTTAGAAACACGGCTTTCAAATTTGAGTTTATTTACACAGGAAAAACAGTTAACTTAAGTCAAGAAAAATATTTTTGATTTTAGATCATTTTTTTTTATCAATGCGGAAAATCAAAATTTTTTTGCGCTTATTTTCTTGCAGTAAAAAATTATCTTGAATTTTTTATTTTGAATCAAAATATTTTTTTTCAAGTCAACATATTCTTACGCTTAAATGGAAAAATTTTTACTTGTTTAAAGAGTTTTATTTTGTTAATATAGGAGATATTTTTTCTAGCAAGATATGTTAGTTTTTAGTAACAATAGCATTTTTTAGTTTGAAGAAAATAAATTCTCTTGGAATAACTACTATTTTTTTAACGTAAGGATTTTCGTACGCTTCATAAAAAAAAAAAGAAAAAGTTGTTTAAGCTAAAAAAAAAGTTCATTGGGAAAAAAGATAAATATTATCTTGATTGATTTCCACTTTTATAAATAATCCCGAATTGATAAGCAAAAAAAATGTTTGATACGCTTCTTTGGCTCAGCAGAACCAATAAGGGGTATATTTTGCAATACGCACTTTTGGCATTAGAAACGCAATTTATAGCCAGGGAAACTAAATATTAATGGTATTTATAACTATATTCTCTTTTGAATTATTTTTTACATTTGATTATTAGTCAGCAGAAATATTCTATAATTATTAAATTAACTAGAAATCGATTGTTTAGGGAACTAAGATGAAATAGTACTGTTGATACTTTGGTCAGTAGTAAAAGGAACTAAATAAATGGAATTGTATGAGACGACAACTATACTCTTAGTTGAGTCAACTATTAAAATTATTTCTACCAACTATCACACATTCACTAAGCTAACATACTTACTGTATTTATTTTATGTTAATCGAGCCAATGATAAAGGTTATATTGTGTTCACTACTAAGCCTTGTTTAAAAGGATTAAAGTTTTATAGTGACCATAATAAGGCAAAAATAGTTTCTTAAGTTTAGTTAACGTAACTATTTTTTGGTGATGATTCATACTAGTACATAGTTCCAGTAACAATAAAATTTGGTTAGGGAGACTATATTTTTATATCTGTCGCTGCATAGTTCAGGTTACTAAGCACTTTTCTCTCAGTGTGGAAAATGCATAAATTATGTGGTATGAAAACCATATTTTTAATATTTTTTGATTTCATTAAAAATTTCAAGGCTATCAAATTATTGGAAAAAATGGTCAAAACATGAAGCTTAAAGTCATAATTTAAAGAATATTAGATAAGCTTCCAGATACTTTTTACGGAAATTGTCTATGAATATTAGTTTTGAAGTTATATAAGTTTTAGCAGTGATTAAAAACTGATTTTTTCGAAAAATCATGAAAATTTCAAACAGCCATTATTTTAAAACTATTCGAAAGATTCAGCTCATCTTTGAACCTGATCAAGGTAATCGCCTATAGAATAAGTGTGAAAAATTTAATTAAGATCCGATAAGAACTGTGGGTGCTATCGTAATGACAAGACCAGTGATAATCATGGAGAGTAGAGGTACATTTGATACATCATAATGTTTAAATAATGAATTAATACTTAATTATATGATGAGAGGATGAAAGGATCTGGTTTGTGTGAATTGGTCGTTAGCAAATAATTTTATTTAACACGCAATTTTAGTAAATCATAACAATAAATATTCTATTTACATTATTTACATTTGAAGAGATTCAATTATGATGAGAATCGCACTGATTTAATGTTTATAATATTTATTTGAGATAATTTTCACTCGCCGCAACACGTGGCCAAGATGGCGTTGAGGCGCAAACAATGCCGGTAGACGCGGTGATACTAAAATAATTGAGATTAATGAGAATTTTATACTAAGAGCAAAAATAATAAGAGAAATAATTACTAAGAATTATTTAAGGTAATATTTCACTATATATTCAATGAGAGCACGCTTGATTAATTAATAACACTGAGATTAATAAAAGCACGAGGCATCCACCATGAGAATACTTTAGCAATGAGAATGAGTGAGAGCGTTGATTGTGTATTAATTTCAAAATTATATGAACTTGGAAGTGGATAAAAACTGATTTTTTGAAAAAATCGTGGAAATTGCAAACAGCCATAACTTCTAAACTAATCGACCGATTTAGCCCATCTTTGATCTTAATCGTGATAATCGCCAATAGAATAAGTGTATAAAATTTTATTAAGATCGGATAAGAATTGTAGACGCAATCATTTCCTCAAAATTCGGTTCTATCCCATAAATATATATACATAAATTATGTATATATATATATATATACATACATAAATTTTTTTACGAATGGTATTTTTGAACTCTGTCCAACTAATTATGATAGTTTATGACGAAATTTCTCGAAAAATCGACCATGAAGACAAATACAACAGTTAGATTTTTTAAAAAATCTATCTAAAAAATGTTCCTTCCATTTTCTCGATTGCAATGATTAAGTTTCTAGCTGTAACGGGGTAAATTGAATCTCGCGGCTAATTTAGATTATCACCTACTATGCAAGCCGTCGATTAAAACAAACCTGCCCCAGGGTTACCCAGAGTAGAGCGCGTCATGTGGCCAGGAGTGGAAAATGATAGGACTCACCTCTTCAGTCCCACTTAGTGACAAGTAGGGGTGGCCAATTTTCCGGAACTTGCTGAATCCGGATGAGGTGATTAAGTTTCAAGATCAAGACGGAAGCAGATCTGGACATAACCGGAATGGCCGGATCATCGTGCAGACGCCTAAGTGCTAAAGGTGATCATCAATTTGTTACTTGGCTTTCATTTTGTGTAAGCAAGAGATATTCTATCAATTATTGTGGGATAAAAGAGGTAGGTAGCCGGTATCTTTCAATAAAAAAGTACTAATTTAAGTGAAAACGCAGGTGAGGAAGAGTACGAGTAAAATTGATACGAGAAGGAGTTAAACGTAAGATAGAACAAGACATATATACGGACCACGATGACATTTGCACGGATAAGGACAACGACGTATTGTCACGTCTTAATCGTATATCCGTAATTAATTAATATAGAAGATAAATCAAAACCGAAAGTTGTTATAAATTGTTTTACGTAAATCCAGACAGGGAGGCCGGATTTACTATGTAAGAAACATTTTCCAGGCAAATCGTGTAAATCACTCACCAGAAAAGTTCGTCCAGAATTTTCCAGGCAGATCGCGTAAGCCACGTACAGGAAAATATCATTTGAATCCAGTTTCCGGTCGAGCCGATAAAAATAGATTAATTATAAGGAATATAACTTAAATCAATAATTAAATCGAAAGAAATCAAAAAATTTTAGTCCGGAAAAATTAGCATTAGGTAGAAAAATTCTCAAGGTTAATGTTTTAATAAGGAATTTAATTGGCAAAAGTAGTTGTCTGAATAAGGGTATAAAATTTTTAGTTAAATTGAAATCTAATTTATTATAAATTATCCTATCCACTCCCTTTTCTTACAATTCAGATTTATGATGACCCTGAAATTTTAAGATCCGGTTCTGGAAGACCACAAAACTTCCAGTTGTGCCCTTTACCAGGACGACCAGAGTAACAGATCCTTGGTATATAGCTCTTTATCATCACATGCTAACTTGCCAACTACATCAAAAGATAAGGCAAATTTTACTGATAGATCCAATGGAGTATCCAACTCCAACTGAAGACATAGTATTTTTGTCTTTTGATCTATTAATTTTATCCAATTCCTTTTCTTCTTCTGAATCCGTTTTGGAACCAGATGAATCATAGATGGATCCAGATTTGTCAATTGAATCATTCTGAGAAATACCTGTTTATAAAAAGAAACTAATTGAAAAACGAAGCAAACGAGAAACTATTAGAAGCTATTAATTGCATGTAATACATGATTAGATGATTAGAACTAAAAAAAAAAATTGACTACAATATTCAATAATTATAGCAAGCTTAATGTTTACAAAATAAATGTCAAAAGATTATTTCAATAATTAGTATAGGAAAACATAAATAAGCCTAGATAGTCTAGTATGGTATAGTATAAAACTTTGTACATTATGAAGGACATATGGTTATTATATAAAGATGAATAATAGAACCAGGCATCAGAAAATATGAAAAATATTAGCTTCAATAGTTCAGCGTACTATACCTTCAACGCTTATCCACTATGATTATTTATCAAAAATTGATGATTATAAATTCTGATCTTACAAAATTTTCATGCTTCCTAATGATGTTAATCAAATATATTTATTATTTGACATGCCAGTTAGAGTTATTATTTCTAGAGCTCATTAACTTTCGTGGATTAAGTATTGTACTTTAACTTTGGCATTTCGTATAATCCTTGGTTGCTTCAATTTACTTGAAACAACTATTTAAGACGTGGTGACTTTGAATTCAAATTCAAGCATATATTATCTGATGTATTTTTTCATCTATAAACTATATATTATTGTTAATACGCAACAATTTTTATCACCAGTATGAAGTTATACATTCAAATATAAATAGAAACCTACCGTTGAAAGCTAACACCGCAATACCCTTACGGTATTTTCCAAGTATTTTCAAGGTGTACGTGGTATTAGCGTACAACATTAGAGTATTTACAGCAAGTTATGACCAGTCTATCTGTGAATTATTTAAACCGTGTTGTTGATACTGCATCAACAACAAGTTTATACTATGTATACACTCTGTTCAAGCTGCGTTTATATCATATTAGTATATTATTCATTATTCGTTCATACTGCATTTATTTATTGCAGGGCTTATACTGTGTTTTCATTGTGTTAGTATTGTATTTATACCTTCTTTATGCGCTATGACTATGGCGGAAATTTTCTAGAACCCATTTATCATATAAAAAATGATTCTACAAATGTTTATGATTTTACGAAATTTTATTATATTCTATGAAATATTTTAATATCTTGAAAAGATATCGAGTGTTGGAAACTTTTATATAATCGTTTAAAATCGAGTCGAAGATTATTTTTCGCTCATCAGGTGAGTGTTGCCGATGGATGACTCGTGATTTACCACTCCACAGAGTCTGATTGCCCGTTTTTACCCAGTACTGAATATCGGAGTTACACACTTGCATAAAAATAATGTATAGTTCTAAAGTATACTACAGAATATAGCCTCATGTATACTTTCTATAAATGCGGCAAAATATCTCAGAAATGAGTTTTAACATGTAATACTTAGTTATTATAAATTTAAATATAATTAATTATATCATATTGAATACATCTAAAACTATATCTTATTCTATATTATTTCATATATTCGAAATTTGTGAATTGAAATTTAGCTAATCAAAAATATTTATGATAGAAGTAGAAAATATAATAATTGATATAAATTGCAAATCTAGCTACGAGTATATCTCAAATATATAAAAGAAGTATAAAAAAAAGTAATCAAATTAGCATAGCCTAGGAAAACGAAAATAATATTGGTCGATGAAAAAATTATCTTCAGGAAATTTATTTCTATAGATGATTTCTTCTTACTTCAAAACAACTGAGGTATTCCTGAGAATTTTCTCTGTATAAGCAAAGCATCTTTCTGCCTATATTTATCCATTACGAATACATGGTAAAACACCTTATATATTTTCTAGGCCAGTTATCCAGCTGGATATTGAAATCAGAATTATTAAATTGCACAGTTCGAATAAAATCTTATCATCAATATCATCGAAAAGTTGGCAATGATAAATTAATTTTTGAAGTTCTGCTGTGTTTTTTGTTTTAAGGGGTTACATGGGTTTTGTGGGTTCAAAAAATCGATTTTTTTTTTTTTGGCTCATTAATTTCTACGACAACTTAAGAATATTGTCCTAAATTTTCAAGTCGATCCGAATAATAGTTTTGGAGATACAACCTTTGGAAGGTGGCGCTCCAAGTCAGGTATAGAAGGGTCAGCGCGCCTCAGGTATAGTGAGCAGCTGCTCGTTTATTGTTTGTCTGTCATTGTTGTATATTACATTCACTTCCTAAGGAAAACTAGTTTGAAATATTTTATTTAGTGATTACTTCTTGAAGGACGAGGTTCATTTGAGGTTCATCTCAAGTTTCTATCATATAATTTATTAAAAACGTGGTATTATTTGTGGTTATCTAGTGTCATTTGTGAAGTTGATAAACAATGCATAAAATTTCAAGAAAACAGTTAACCCTTGGAGCTCGTAGAAAAGATAGACCGAGAAAAAGGAGACAGTTCTTTAATCCTGAATTTCCGGAAACTGATGATAGTTCCTTCACGAGCACCTCAGCAAAAAAATTAAAAGGTGATAATAAAGAGCACGTGCCAGAAGACGATACGCTCCAATATTCAATCATAGATTTTGCCTTGGTTTTCTCAACTCTCTCATCGTTTGTGCGGTGTTCTAATATTATTGACGATGAAGATGAAGATCAATTGTGTAATGGTAAAGTACAATTTAAGCAATGTTCGAAATTTGGTCTGGGATATAAAATCGTAGTAGAATGTGAACGATGTGATCCAAAATATATTTTATCTTGTCGAAAAATCGGAAGAATGTATGAATTAAATCGCCGGTTCATTTTTGTTATGAGAATATTGGGCTTAGGGCTCGCCGGATGCAAGAAATTCTGCGGTTTGATGGACATGAGCAGTTCATTTTTAAACCAGTCTACATACGATTTTTATATTGATAAAATACATGAGTGTATTGAGACAGTTACTCAGACTCTATTCTCATCTGCTGCTGAAGAAGAAAAACAATTTACAAATATTGAAAATGATTTACAAGATACGACAGATGTGAGTGTTTCCGGTGACGGTACCTGGAAGAAACGTGGTATCTTCAATGAAAGAACATCAGCTTTATTATTGATTATGCACGGTATGGATTTAAAATTAGGCCGGGACTCCCACGAATATGCCCGAAGTTCGGATGAAAACCGTGTGTGCGCAGCCGAAAAAAAATCTGCGAGCGAGATTCGCGAAGCCAGAATTCGTCATTGACAGGAGCAAAAGGATGCCCTGGACATTGCAACTGCTGCAGGATCTTTACATTATGGCCCAGGAATCGACGATTCACTGTTAGTTACAAAAAACATTTTTTTTTCCACTTTTATTGTTACTCAAAACTTTGAACGCGTTTTTCTCGGAACCGTGTTTTCAAAGTCGGTTGTCAAATGTTCTCGGAAACTACTCAACCGATCTTGATGAAATTTTACACAGGTGTTCGAGATACAATTTACTTGTGCTTGGACAAAGGATTTTTTTTTTTTCAATTACAACTATTTTAAAAAAAACCAAAATGTCAAGCAAATTTGACCGAAATTTTCATTTTTTTGGAAAAATGTCTGCCAAAATTCCAATTTTTACTTTTTTTTTCTTTCCTTCGTTCAAGCACGAGTTTATGGTCTTAACTAAAACACTTATCTTTGTTTTTACATTTTAGATGATTTTGTCAGGAGTTATGCTGACAACGCGGACGCACCTTTTTTCCGAGGGGTCACCGGAAATGACGTCACAATGGAGGAGTTTTAATTTTTTTTTTTTGAAAATTCCAGAAATTATTCTTTAAATATGAATTTATAAGACAGAAAAAAGTTTGAATTAAATAAATAATTTTTTACATAGAAAAAAAAATATTGAAAATAGGCCTTTTTTTACCCGACGAAACCCATGTAACCCCTTAAGTTATTACCCCAGATTTTCTAGAATCTAACCGGGATTTCGTTTTCAACCGTTTTGTAGGTTGGTAGCATATTGAGACATACGCAATACCGTCTGTCGGTAAAGAATTTTAAATTCAAAATAACCCCCTGAGCATTTAACTTAAATAGAAATAATAATAATAATAATAATAATAATAATAATAATAATAATAATAATAATAATAATAATAATAATAATAATAATAATAATAATAATAATAATAATAATAATAATAATAATAATAATAATAATAATAATAATAATAATAATAATAATAATAATAATAATAATAATAATAATAATAATAATAATAATAATAATAATAATAATAATAATAATAATAATAATAATAATAATAATAATCATAAACTGATTGATGCTCTTACAGAAGATCAAGTCATTTCATCGTTGTATAATTTAGAAAATGTGCAAGATAATTCAATGATTCTTGACACAGGAGTCCCTATTTCTGCTGATATTGATGATTTCAATACTTTTTAAAACTGTAACACTGGGGGACAAAAATTCGTTTTTTTTGCATGTTGATACATTTATTCCGATTGGTGAGTGTTCAATGTCTGAGGTTTTAGATACTGTATTTTGTGACAACCTCATAACAGATGAGCAATCAAGAATTATTAACGATGGTGACGATAATCTCAATACAATTCAAATGGACGTGAATAAGAATGATATAATGGAGATAGATACAGATACAACAAATACAGTTATCAGGCAAACGGAAACAAAAAGGAGAAAGAGAAGACGTGGTTAAAAAAACGGAAAATTGAAAATTATTTTCTCAGACCACCTTGTGCTGATTCTTGTAATAAAAAATGTATTACGAAATTTTCTTAAACTTGTCGAGAAAATATCCAAGAAAAATTCTGGTCATTAAGCTGGTTAGAACAAAGATTCTTTATATTAAATATTTGTGCAAGAAAAGAAGTGGATTAAAAATCAGAAAATTCTTCTAGAACCTATCATTTATTTAAAAATTTTTGCAAGAAGGACAAGATGAAGTAGTGTGCAAAACTTGTTTGCTAACAACTCTTGGATTTCACCCAAAAAATGATTAAGTTATTTCTAATGTTCTTCATACTGAAGTGCTTTTGAATGATAGTAGCCAGTTCAAACCTGTCCACGATGAACGTGGACGAATTTCTCCTCCCAATAGAATCGATAAGACAAAAATATTAGCACACAATGAACGTTTTAATCCTAGTGTATATCATTATCGCCGTGAACATGCACCAAACGTAAGATATTCACCTAATGATTTAACAATTACGTCGATATATAAATTTTTCATAGAAGATTTTTCGGACTTTATAATATTATATGGAACATATAGAAAGATTCTATCAGTTGAAAATATACATTTTATGTAACTCAGTTATGAAGGATGTGAAACATGTCAAATTCAAAAAATGCATCAATCAGATCATCGCGATTAAAGTGTTGATGAGAATTGCGATGAGTGTGAAGAATGGACGACTCAATACAATAAAAGTAAACAAGCTAGAAAATCTTACCGAAACTATGCTAAAATGAAGTACGATAGCAAAACAATTTGTATGTCAGCCGATATACAAAAAATAATTATGTTACCTTGGCTTGAATGTTTTAAATCGGTTATATTCACGAACAGACTTACAACATACAATGAAACTTTTGTCCCTGTTGGTAAAACTAAAGTTAATGCTGTACCATTCGCTGTTTTATGGAACGAAGGAATACGAGAGCGTCATAAAGAAATCACTTTAACTTATCATCAATTTTTCCTTAACCATAAAAATTATGACAAAATAATCCTATGGTTAGATAATTGCTGTGCCCAACATAAAAATTGGGCTTTTATTTCTTATCTAGCATACATTGTTAAATCCTCCTCGATAAAAGCCCAAGTAATTAAAGTAAATTATTTCGAACCTGGGCATACATTTATTTTAGCGGACTCATTTCACCATCAAATAGAACTTTCAATGAATAAAAAGGTAAAATTTAAGTGACTTTTCTGATCTCACTTTGGCTGTAAAAGAAGCCAGAAAAGACGTGAATGTTAAAGTCATGGAAATTGATGATTTTTATAACTGCTGATTATACTTCTGTAAAAAACACCCATACTTTAATCACGATGAAACTGAAAAAGTATATTTAGCTAATATAGTACAAGACCGAGTACAATGAGCAATATAAAATACTCAATAATAATTTAAAAATTAAAGAAGCAAAAAAAGGTATACCTGATCCTATTCCATGTGTTAAAAAAATGGAATAATTAAAGATAAGAAAAAAGCCATTTTGAAAAATATTTGTCCTATCACACCTGAAAATCACAGGATTTGGTGGCAAAACTTACCAGAGAAATAATGATTCCATTATCATCATTAAAACGATATTGTTTTATCTTATTTATTAAATATATTGACATTTTAGTTCTCTTTCTCGTTATTTAAAAGTTCTCTCAATCAGACGAAATATTTTTCTTTTCTTAAAAAATATTTTAGTTCACAATCACATTAATGTTCTATAGTTTCGAATAAATGTTTTCGTTAAATTAATAAAAAAGCTGATTGCTTTTCATTTTTTTTCATCATAATTATTCTATAATCACTATAAACTCTCTTAAAATAAAGAAGTGAAAAATACGCCGATCAGTAAGCATTCACTGATGAAATAGTCCCAAGTATACTTGGGATTGATTTTCAGTGAATATTCACTACTTACTTTTCACTGATTCATTTACAGAGAGTAATTACTAACAACAAATGTTAATGAATATTAATTACTATTTAGCATTTTTTTATTTGATACTAAGTACACAAAAATTATTGTATCAGTTCTTGTTTGCTTCATATCAATCAAATATAAAAAAATTGAATCAAATTTTTACCTTGCCTTACTGCGTTATACTTTTGACAAAATAAAAATATAAATTCTAAAAACAGTGAGAAAAAGCAGTCACTCTGTCTTACTGAGCACAAAGGCAGTAATTCACATGTTACTGCTTTTAGATTTAGTAAAGTAAAAGAAATTACTATTCATGAAGTCATATATCCTTTCATAAGTCGCTATATAATTATAATGCAAAAAAAATATTATTAAATCGAGTTAGAAATATCAAAAACTTATAGTCCAGTTTTCTCGGTTTTACGTTCTAACACTCTACCACCTTTTACCTCAGCACGACAGTAAACTTTCGCTCAGTAACATCTGATTTCATGTTAGTTCTTCAACTCAACATTATTTACTCAACTTAGTGTTCAAATCATTTCAACAAATTGATATATATCTGTACTTATTGTCAATCACTCGAGCTCACTTCCTCAATTTAAATACAATTTACTAATCATTGTGAGCTCAAAATATGACAGTATTGTTCAGTCACGAGCTTAATTTATTTGAAAAGCTTTGTGTAATTTCGCTACGTCCAGGAGATGCCGAGCTCGCTACTGACTTCAAGGTCAGAAAAGTGCCGGGTCACTCGCTATTTGGGCCTGGCACATACAATTTCTAGCTCATGGTCGTGTCAAGGCGGCATGAGAGCCCCGCTACCAGCTGACCAATCAGTAAAATTGGTGGTTAACTACATCCTGTTAGCGCGCTTTTTAGCCAATGGGAAAATTCGCTTGAGCAGCCATGCTGCACACGTCACCACCGACCGGCAACGTAGGAAGAAGATGCCGCCTTGACTATTCATTCTACATTGTGCAGTCACACTTACAACCACGTGTTCTAAAACCGCTTTGCTTACATGAATTATTCTTGTGATATCATTCAGCTGAATTTACGCTTAATTTTTCTCAATAATTAGATAGTACATTAACGCTTCATATTGAGGATAAACTGATTGTTGCTCGCGTTTAATTAATTACAAATTAATTATCGCCTCGTTAACCGCTATCAACCACGTGTCGAAATTTTTATACGTGACTTTTATATAGTTGCATTCGCTATCGCGTATTAATACCAAGTCGCATTCGCTATCAAGTATTAGGTAGATTTTTTTAAAAATCTAACTATTGTATTTGTCCTCATGATCGATTTTACAAGGGATTTCGTCATAAACTATCATTATTAGTTGAGTAGAGTTCAAAAATACCACTCGTTGAAAAATTTATATATGTATGTATATATATATATTTATGTCATAGAACCGACTTTTGAGGACACGATTGCGTCTACAATTCTCATCCGATCTTAATGAAATTTCCTACACTTATTCGATGTGTGATTACCACGGTTAAGTTCGAATATGGGCTGATTCGGTCGATTAGTTTAGAAGTTATGGCTGTCTGAAATTTCAACGATTTTTCGAAAAAATCAATTTTTAATCACTTTCAAGTCCATATAACTTAAAAACTACAACTCATAGATAATTTCTGCAGAAAGTATTTTAAAGCGTGACTAATAAGCTTTAATTTATGACCTTAAACTTTATATTTTGACCATTTCTTCCAATAATTTCATAGCCTTGAAAAATTTAATGGAATCAAAAAATGTTGAAAATATGGTTTACAGTCCACATAACTTATTCTTGTTCCATTATAATCCAGTTTTGTCAGTTGTATTTTATTGCGCACAAATTAACCTGTAAATTTTACTGCTATTTTATATTTTAGAAGTATTTCTTTTATTACTTATAATGTATCAAATGTACCTCTACTCCCAATGATTATCACTTGTCTTGTCATTACGATAGAACCCACAGTTCTTATCGGATCTTGATGAAATTTTTTACACTTATTCTATAGGCGATTACCTTGATCAGGTTCGAAGATGGGCTGAATCCCTCGAATAGTTTTGAAATTATGGCTGTTTGAAATTTTCATGATTTTTCGTAAAAATCAGTTTTTAATCAACGCTAACGCTCATATAACTTCAAAACTAATATTTATACACAAATTCCGTAAAAAGTATCTATAAGCTTGACTAATAATCTCGCATTAATGACCTTAAGCTTTATGTTTTGACTATTTCTTCCAATAATTTGATACCCTTGAACTTTTTAATGAAATCAAAAATGTTGAAAATACGGTTTTCATTGCACATAACTTATGAATTTCCCATTATAATACAATTTTGTCACGTGTATTTTATTGTAAACAAAATAACCTGTTATTTTCACAGCGATTTTATATTTTAAATAAAAGTATTACTGTTATTTTAACTGGGCTTGTCATGGTAACAGCGATTACAATTATGATCTCATACTAATTAAATTTTCAATACTTTATTTATGTGAAGGTTAGTTTGGTACATTACCTATATAATGTTATGTCAAATCAACTATCTGAAGTTCTCTATCAATAATAATCGTTGTCTTTTTTTACCCTCACTCCTAGAAAACGAGTCTGATTTCATATCATGACTATACACTAACAAGATATGTATGTATAAAACTATTTTTTTATATCAATTAATTGAAAAATCTACCTTCCATTTCGGCTGCCGAATGGCCTTTTTTTTTCTTACAGTTTTTCAGTGTAAATATTGTAAATAAAACATCTTATTTATTAACTATTTATTTTTGTGTAATTTTCAATTATCGATTTATGCACACCTACACCGGAATCCCACAGAGTTATTCTCTTATTTCACAAGTATTAATAAACTAAATCAATAATTTAATGTAACCCAGTGATAATAGTGCTGTGACAAATCAAAATAATGTTATATTTTTAAGCATGCTTATTTTCCCACTATCCCAACCACCAACCAGTCCTAGCATGTATATATAAATTAATTATTCCAACAACTTGACAAAGAGTATGGAAATAAAAAAGTATGAATACATTAAACGATTATGTATTTGGATAATTTGTTTAATAAATTTATAAAAGTATTAGATCATCAATATACGTACATGAAACTCATAAATAAAATTAAATGTAAATATCAAGTTATATATTGTAACGTTAATTTTTTGGACAGGGTTCAAATTAACGTGAACCTCACAAACACAAATTGGTTTTATTGTATTTTTGAGAATGGTAACTTAAGACATATAGTTTGGCTTATAGTTATTACCAATTTTGATACATATTTCGATTTAAGTCAAAGTTTAAGAATTAAATATTGAGTAACGATTGGCTATAGTTGTGGGTTTGGTTAAGAAAAATGAGGTTAAAGAATTAGAATTAGATATATGGAAATTGAATATGGACTATTGGTTAAGATTAAAGTTTGGAAAATGATGAAGTTTGAGTTTTGTTTACATTTTTGGTGTTTTGAGTATGTGGACGAATCATTGTTACCCTAGAGTGGGACTTGAATGAATCACCCGATGTCATCTGTTGATAGAACTTAGTTCTATGCCTCCAAGACTTCTTGGTAGATTGCAGAGGTCTAGCTGAAATGCTAGTGCTCCTGTATAAACGGAATTTGAGAGATACACTTAGTCATTTTTAATTTCTTAGTTTGACAGGCCTCAGGAGGCAAGCGATGACCACTTGTACCACTGAGGAAGTCATTGGTCAATTACTTTATAAGTTTTATGATCCCAGCTAAAATCTGTTCCAGGAGAGCAACTACCAAGTATATCCATACTCAGAGTCGGGTTAGTGAGTTCGTTTGGTGAGGTATAAGCCTTTAGCTACCGACACAGTTGAGTTCGAGTATGATTTATGAATTAGAGTATAGATGTCAGTTATAGATAATGATAGGATTCACTTCTAGTCGCTCGAAGAGAGCAGACGTGTTCGAGCATGGCGCTATAGTATCATGGCATTGCGGAAAGCTACATGTTGATATTATTGCTGCAGGAGTATTATTTAAAACAGTCTAAAATATTATTCGAATATTTTATTCATCATTAATAAGGTATAAACTAAATATTATAATTATAAATGATTAATCGACTTAAAAGTCAGAGTCTCAAGATATTATTCTACTGCTTTAATTGAAGAATAGATTAAAATTCTGAAAGATTTATGAGAATATTGTTACAGTTTGGAATCACGTTGATAATTTATTGGTTATATTATTTATAAATAATTGAAGGTTATATGTTTAATTTCTAGTCTAATTATTCTACGATTGAACTCAGTAGGAGACTCATGTGCGTTAATTTTACAATTTTTGTTGTAGAAAATGTTCTAGAGTACCAAATTTATAATTATTGTTGTATTGTACCGAGTATTGTTTGATTATCGTTCAGCTATAGTTAATTTATTTATTTATTTATCAGGTGTTGATACGCATCATTAAATTGTCAATTCACTTGGTGTTAAGATTAATTTGATTCTTATTAGATTCAGTATTTTATTCTAGATTGAAACTATTTGTAGTATGCTACAGTATTTTGTTTATTGTTAAATAGAGATTTAAGTTTTTTTGTTGTTTAATAAAAATTGTAAATCGCTGATAATTTACATGTTTTGGTTGCTTAAAGTCGGCCCATTCTCTCTCTCCATAAACCTCTACACTGAGTAACACCATAGCATACCGTAACTCTGTTTTTAGTTTCCCAGTCTCTGTTTTTGTTTTTGCTTATAACTCTGAGCATTCTAGTTTCAGTTTTAGTTTTCAGTTTTGTGTAGTTTTCGGTGATAGTTCCACAGATCAAAATTTATGTAACTCCGATTTACTGGTTTAGTAATTCCAGTTGTTAAAAAATACCTAGCGTCCTATTAGTATTGAGAGTGGAGGCTTAAGACAGGAAACAAAGTTACAACCGAAAACCAACTTATGATTTTTGTGTTATATTATTCAGTCGAAAAATTAAACATTTTTTTTTTCCTTAAATATTAGTTTTAACCACTTTTTGACTAAACTTGAAATTTGAAATATTACCATCGATGGAAATCAAGTTTTTTTTTTTAATCAAAATACAGTACAGCAAAAAATTAGAGGAAAAGAAAAATTTTAGAAATTTTTTAGTGACTTTTAAAAGCCTCTAATTTTGTTGAAAATAATCGTATCGAGATTTGAAAAAAAGCATTTTAAAGCTTAAGTTCTCTAGTTTCAATAGGTTTTCATCACAATCTTTTTAGAGATACAGTAATTGCGTTTTTATGATAAGCATTGCGAAAAGTTTTTCAGCTAAACCAATCAATACACTGAGAGAAAAGTGCATGGTTGTGGTAACTATGAAGGGATGGGTATGAAAAAATAGTGATCTTAACTAATATTTATAGTTTCTTATACTATATCATAGTGCCCGACTCTATTTGAAAGTAGTAGTATCAACGAAGCATTACTAACATTTTTTGTTATGTTATGGTAACTATTTAATATTATATCTCAAAACTCATACTTCAGCAATAATAAAAATTACAATACTTTCTTAGTTTACCCCTGGAAATAAAGTATGTACCAGTAACTATTTTAGTTTGTTTATTATACAATAGTTTCTGTAACTATCTTAATAGTCACCACAACTACTCTGATAATGCAATCACCGTATTCAATTACGCATAAATAGTTTCTCAAACGGTATCAAGAATTTTGATCCCCTGTTAAGATATCCCCGGACAAAATATTCCAACAATATAATATACTATTATTTTTTTTATTTTAAATTTATTTGGTAATGGTCTAGAAGTGGGAATCCTCCTATCTTTCACTATAAAATGTTTTCTGTTTAACATTTTTTCATCTGTTTTTCTTCCAATTTTTCTACTCCTCAGCGGATTGATAATGAAAAAAAAAATTTCAAACAAAAAAAAAAACCAATATTTCTAGTAGTTATGGCTGTTTGAAAATTTAAAGAATCAAACAAATGATTTTTTTACATTAATTATGGTTTCTGAAATTTTTTTAACAAAGTTTTTGTGAATTTTTATCTCTTTTGACTTGATTTATTGTAAAAAAATTAAAAAAAAGAAAACAAAAAAGACTTTTTTTTTTGTAAATTTATGGAATTATTAATATTTTGGCGTTTACAAAAGAACAAAGAATGATTTATTTATATTTTAAAGTTTAGCATCAGGCAACGTAATCCGCGAAGCTTGAGATCTGTCCACCTGGTTCGTCCGGATTGCGTCCTCGCGTCCCCGAACCCTAAACCCAGGGTCAGTCGCATGGGCTAGTTGGCTAGACTCACTTAAAGCTGCCATTCCGGCCGTATCAGTACCTGAAACTTGCGAATATTTTGCGTCCGATCGATCGTTCAATAATTCATCCTTCCGACGAACGGAAAGATCCAATTCCCACTTGGGATCTTTGTCGTTTATATTACCACTCGCACCACCGCGTAATCGTACTGACAAAAATCTTTTTCCACGATTCCATAATTTTAGTAAATAAATATTATACCAAATACGAATATATACAAAAGTACGATACAACGATTTACTAAGCGGCTTCAATCGGTGTCAACTCCGCGGATAAATATTTCATACACTCAATCACTCCTCCGTGGAAAATCCCGTAACTCTGATATTTACCTAAAAATTTAAACTTTAAATTAATAAACCCCTGGTCCCATGTTAGGCGCCATATAATGTTAACCGCTTTTATTTTTGCGACGGAGACGCGAACAAAACCCGGAATCCGTGTTTGGTCACCCAAGTGTAATAAAAATTATAAATAATAATAATAAATATGACTCAACATAATAAATAAAATAAAAGTGTGCCTGGACCAGCTCCTCAGGCTGGGTTAGTGCCCGAAGGTGGCAGCCCGTTTTACAAAAACGGAAAAAAATAATAATAAAAACTCAGGGGAGAGATCATGGGACTGAATTTTGAGCTAGAATGTATGCACCAAACGGAAAGACAACCCAAATAAATATAATGAATAAAATGAATCTAATAAACTATTACAATTCCAAAGATCATTTACTATACATTAATTCTTTATCATACTTTTCATAAAATAATAATATACTCATACTAGTCAAAAATAATAATAATAATCAATTAAATTATCCACTAGGAAACTCAAATTAAAAATTACAAATTTTTAGTCAATATAAGTTGTGCATAAATAAAAATATTAATCTTTTCTTTATTTTATATTATTTACTCTGGGGCGAGGAAGACATGGGTACTCAATATATATTCGGCAACACTGGGTTGCATACCATCAAATTACAAAAAGAATTTAACCTGGGGAAATAATATTTTAAATACTATTGTAAGACAAGGACCCCAAACTCGCTTTCCGTGTCTAATTCACTGAAGAATTTATTCAATGCATCTACGCACGTATGTACCCAACTCTGGGACGTACGCCGAAAATATTTAATTAATTTTTACAATAATAACTCAGGTTCAATTATTAATCAATCAAATGCGGCGATCAATTCTACTGAGAGTCCAGCGATAGCCGATGCAACAAATGAAAACGAAATTGACTTACCGGCGTTGATAATAACTTAATTCTGGAGCTTTCTTATAATAATATAAACGTTAACTAATACTTTCGACGATATAGCAAAATGTTAAGTAACTAAATTAAATAAACTTTCTTGAATATTCAATTACTTTATTATGGCAACTGGGCTAGACAAATTTTGCTTAAAAATCACGGAGAACAACACGCCCTACCTTTACAATAGCCCGGTCCTCTCTGACTACTTTTCACACGTTGGTTTTCCGAGGGATGGGTATCACTCACGTGTTATAGCCTCTAATGACCTCAGACCCGAAATTATCAATTAAAATAAACTATTTAAATTTATCACACGACCTGAGTTAAATCACAATAATGAATTAAATGATATTTTCCATCAATTACCATAATCATCATAATTATTAACTCTTTAAACAATAAAATAATAATTATTTTAGTGTGCCACGTAGCAGGAGGGAAATATTGATGTTTATCCCCACCGTATCGACTCACTGTCCCTTCGGTTGACATTTTTATATATAGCATCCACACACGTGTGCTACTGACTGTAATGAAAATATCGATTCAATACATAAAATTTCAAATAATTATTGAAACATAACTATAATCAACAATAATATTATTTTTTTTTATAAATGTATTTTTTTAAATACAACGATGCGTAGACGTCTGATTGCTACTCTCATTTTACCGATCTTCGATTATTGTAGTGCTGTATACAGTTACATTTCTGGTAATCTTCAAACTAAGCTGCAAAGAAAATTCAACGCCTGCATCCAATTCATGTATTACCTACCACGATATGAGCATAGAACACAATATAGAATGCGTCTTGGCTGGTTAACGATCCAGAGAAGACGAAAATTCTTAATTGCCTGTATAATATATAAAATGCTGCATTAAAATCATGACAGTATCCTTCGAGAGAATTTTCGAATCCTACTGTCTGTTCGTGATCAAGCTGTAAGGCGTAATGATGTATTTTATCAACCGACATGCAGATCTTCAACTTATGAAAAGTCGTTTCTAATAACGGCTATTAGAACCTGGAACCAACTACCTTCTGACGTCGTTGCACTAAGTACATACCAAGATTTTAGATCAGCGTGTGACTCACTATTCTATGAAATTGATAATGTATAAATGTAGATTTGTGATTTGTGATTATCGATATTATTATTATCATTATTATTATGTTCAATAATGTATGCGAAATTTGTATAGAGTTAATATTAATATTTGTTCAGTCACGAGCTTAGACAATTTGAAAAGCTTCGTGCATTTCCGCTACGTCCGGGAACTGTCGGACTCGCTACTGTCCGCAAAGAGAGGGTAGTGCCGGGTCACTCGCTAATTGGGCCCGACACATACAATTTCTCCCGCATGACCGTGTCAAGACGCTCTAAGAACCCGCTACAAGCCAGACAATCAGATAATTCGTCTTATATTAGCCGGCGAGTAATAAAACTCGCCTTACACTGAGAGCTCGGCAGCCAGTGAGGAAAATTCGTTATCAACTACTTCCTGTTGGCGTGCTTTTAAGCCAATGGGAAAATTCGTTTTATGCAGCGAGGCTGACACGTCACCACCAAGCGGTCACGTTGTTTCAACAACATATTCTCCTGGGTCTTTTTCGCTCCTGTATTCAACAGTACAACCTCGGGCTCTAAAACCGCTTTGCTTTGCTATAATTAATTTTGTTGCATCCGCTACCGCGTATATATCTAGTTGCATTCGCTATCAAGTATTTTTACTCACAAGTTTTTCAGTGTACATATTCTTAAACAATGATCTAATGTATCATCTGTAATTTTTGGTTTAATTGTTAGTTATTGAATTCACCACACCTACACCAGAATCCTTTTGTGCATTCTCTCAATTTTACAATATTAATAATAATATATATAATATATATTTATGTATTTAATATATATGATATAATGTCATAATATAATATTATTTAATATAACATGATATAATATAATTATGAATGTATTATTTTTTTATTATTTGTATACTTTGTATTTGCGGCCCTTAGGGGACATAAGTCTCAGGTTCGATAGAATTAATAAATAAATAAATATTAATAATCCATAAATAAATCATAATCAAATAATAAATCAAAATAACAAATATTTAAAGCATAATAAATTATGGCAATTAAATGCGGACATGTGCTTTTGATTAGCTAGGAGGTGTTGTTAAAATCACGGCGAGATGGAAAAGCGCGCGCAGAGATTCAAGTTTGAATCGCTACGTGACACCACTCTGCCGGATCCCAATTACTCCATAAATATTGGATTTCCAGTTCAATTATTAATATTTTGAATGGGTAAGCCCAATCCTATTTTATATTACCAATGACTCCTTGAATGTGATCGCAAAGTTCGAACTGCCGTAGGAAACAAACTTTAGTTAAGCTGCAGTCGTCAGACTCAATGATTTTGATAACGAATCTATATATTAACTTTCACGCTTTGACACTATAGGTTAAGTTCAATTCGTAGGGCTGAACTAGATGTATTTTTAGGAGGACCCAGGACCCTCTTGGAAAACTCATTTTGAACGACTTTATATGTCCGGATACGTCATGGCCTATGCAGGTACGGCATAAAGTAACGTCGATACAGAGATCGCGTCGAACAATTTAGTTACTGCTTTCCATGCATTGTTTTCAGCTGAGGATAGGATTGGGAGTACCGCATTAGCAACAATCCTTGCCTTTTCAATTCTTTTCTCTGTGGCATGCAGACCAAACGCTAAGCTAGATAATCTTAGTCCAAGATAGGTGTAGCTTAGGGTGCTTCATTTGAAACGAACTATTTTTTTTTTCAGCGGACATAAGAAAATTTTGTTATTTATGTTGAGAAAAGAATACCCTTAAAATTACAGCTTTTAACTTTAATTTTAAGTACTTCCTCTCAAGCATCAAAGTTTTTCCATTTAAAAAGCATGTAAATCGAACAACTTTCCTTTTAAATTACTATAACTTAGCCCGGTTTTGAGCTATTGTTTTTAAACCAGTTTTTATGTGCAGAGTAATTGTTGCTTTTCAAAAGTATATAAAACGGTTTTGGTCTAACTCGATTCATATCGATTGTATCAGCTCCGAAAGTCAAGTTTTCACTTTTGTAATTTATTTTTGTTAATAGTGAAGAATCGGCTCATCTTACAAAAAATATGCATAAAACTAATCTTTTAGGAAATTTTGTCTTGTACAAAATTGTTTATGACACTTATATTGCTAAAGTGCACTGTTCATGAGATACATGCATTTTAACATTTTACAGTAAAAGAAATTGTAAGCTTACTATAGTACTAATCTTTTTTACTGTAAAATGTTGAAATGCATGTATCTCATGAACAGTGCCCTGTTTTGTAGGGAGAATCTTTGCGTAAAAATCACTCCAAGAATTGATGGAGGGCCCGTTATAAGAGGAATTGTGATTTTTACAGCATTTCTCAATTGTGTGGCATTTGTGACTTGCGAAAAGCCGCACTGAATAGTTTGGGAAAACTGAATTTTTTTTCGCTTGAGTAGATTATTGTAAGTTTTTTTCTGTTCATAATAGACCTGTCTATCTTTTAGGTCAAAGTTTAAGTTGAACCAGTTTTTTAGGACGTTAGTTACATATTTTTTAGCATCACGACACTATGTATTAAGACACGGTTCAAGAGCATTGTTTTCAGTGTTTCTTTTTTGGAGAATTTTCACTTTCGCATATTTAGCAACTCCCTTGATGGCATCCTTTAAAATTTTCGCTTTCTGATTTAAGTTGCTTTCATCCACGAAATTCGTATTATTTAGAGAAGCCAGGTATACAATAAAAGAGTCCTTTGGATTTTGTTTCTACTTGTATTTGTTAATGCTTAGTGTCGAGTCTACTATTTGAGGAGTTTTGCTTCCAATTTTGATGTTAATAATTACAGGGAAATGATGAGACCCAGCAGCTACCTTGCTGATGTGCAAATTGAGGATTAAAGGTAACATTGTTTGATTGACCCGACAAGGCCAATCACACTTGTACCTTTGTGATTGCAAAAATCACTTGCGCTGGGAAGTCACTCTGTAATCTTCCGTTAATCAGAACGAAATTAATTTCAGACACAAATTGCCGTAGAATACTACCTCTTTCAGTCTCAAATGTATCCCTAGTCTGTCTTTATATACATAGATACCAGAGGTTAGCTCGTTGGGGATTGCTTCAGTGTTTCCAACTAGAGCGTTCAGATCACCACCTAGGACAATAGGGGTGTTCTCGAAACTGACCTTTATATCCTCAAAAAGAGGCTTAAGTTTGTCAAGTGACTTTTGGATATCTGCAGTAGGGCTTAAGTATAACGATCTTACCATAAATTAAAGATTATCATTTACAGTAATCAGGATAAAAATCGAATCTTTAGATGACGCGATCTCTTCTGAATTCCATTCGTTTTTATTTACTAATGTTATTAACCCCCAACTTCTTCGTCCTGTGGACTGGTCTTTTACTGCATTCACCCAATAACTGAAGTTACCTTTGAGTTGAGAAGCAAAGTACTTCGGTGCTGAAGTGAGTTAGGTTTTGTTGATACAGATTAAATCAGATGCCAAGTGAGGCTTACAGTAAGAAAATTTCCTAAAATCATTTATATTGAAGTAGCAGATACTTAATGCTAGGTAGTTTGTATTTTCAATTAGTTTTTTGTAGTTGTGTCTTTACTAGTAGGAAAAAAAGACATATTGATTGCATTATTGGTCCCCAAGAAAGGAAACATCGTGTTATTTTGGTGTTGTTCTTTGTTGAGGGTTTCAGTAATGGAATACTTTTTCCCAAAACGAATTCTTACCATTTACTGATCTTGTTGCTATCCCCACTCTCACAGGCACTTCCTCTATCCGATTGTTTTCGATAGACCAAATGTATTGTTTGTTGTCTACAGATACACTTTGGTTTATGGAAGAAACTCTTTCTATCCTCTCTAGCTTTTTTAGCAAATTCACGGTTTTTTTTGTTGATACGTAGCTCCTTTCTGGTTAACTCTGGGCTTATAAAGATACTCGACGAGGATTGATTATTTTTACCTTCCTGCTAAGAAAACCGATGATTTTCAAAAATTTCTGGAAGTTATTGTTTTCACCCCGATTTGCGAAAATCGAAATTTCAGCAGATGTCGACGTTTTGAGGTCTTAGAAAGCTATTCTGACTATTTTTAGAATGATGTTCGAGTGTCTGTATGTATGAATGTGTGTGTGTGGGGAGGGGAGTGGTCTATAACTTTTGAACTAATGAACCGATTTAGATGGTTAATGCGGCAACCGAAAGAGCTTGTTGATCATCAACTTTTCTGAAAATTTCAGATCATTTAAGCAAATAGACTCGAAAATATTGGCAAATTACAAAAAAAAATTTTTTTTTTTTAGTTTTTTATTGATTTCTCAGAAATGACTTATACGATCAACTTTAAAATCTAATCAGCTCTAGAACTTGATAATACGCGGCGATTGCCGCCTTAGTCATCTCAATCGGATAATTCGTTCGAGAGTTATCATGGAAAATGGAAATGGTAAAAAAAGGTTTTTTGCGATTATATTTAAAACAACTGAACTAAACAATTCCGAAATCTGATCAGCTTTAGAGTTTATTAAAACACGTCAATTGCCATCTCAACCATCAAAATCGGGTCATTTTTCTAAGAAGTATCGTGTAAAAAAGAAATGGTAAAACACGTTTTTTTGCAAATATCTTTAAAATAACTGAACGAAACGATTTCAAAATCTGATCAGCTTTAGACTTTATCAAAACGGGCCGATTGCCGCCTTAGCCATCTCAATCGGTTAATTTGTTCGAGAGATATCATGGGAGAAAGAAATGCTCAAAAACAGCCCAGTTTGAAAATATTGATTAAAAAGAATTGAAAATGATGAAATTCGAATTCTTTTCAATAATTTCAATCCCTTTGTTTCGAGCGCTAGTTGAGAGAAATCGCTTTTTGTCTTCGCGATTTTTATCAGCAGCTACCAGAATTCGCGGGTTGAACTCTGGCTTAGGCTGGCCTCGAACAAATTTTCATTTACTTGGACAGAGCAGTGGGCTGAGGTCCTTGCAGAGCAAAGACCCGCACTTATTCAAACTTGGCAACGTATATTAAAAACTTACTAACTTACCTCACGGCTTATTACTTATGAATTATTTCCTTATTGTTGATTGACTTATGAATTTTACTTAATTAATAATACTTTTTACTAAACTATTTAATAATTTTTACCAATAAAATAGGATATAAATAAGATGAGTAGTGATAGATAGAGTACGATGAATTAATCAGAAAATACAAGTTTATTGAATATTATAATAAAATTGAGTTACTTACAATAAATTCTTCGCGAATAACAATATCAGGATTGTCCTGGTATACGCTGACTACACAGTATATTTATCCAGGTGGGATGACGCACTGAATTTATTATTTAATCTTATAATGTTTTATTACGCGAGTAGAGCGCCGGTAACGTATAGCAGTAATTTTATTTTATTTAAACTTTAATTGTGATACTTAATAACAATAATAAAAATAATATCGCAAAATAATTGCCAGTAATATATAGAAAATATTGCAAGTTAATTGCCTGATTGATAATTATAATGCAAGTCGATTGCCTGATTGAATATTATTCAGTAATAAGAAAGACGTCTAAACGCTAGTTGATCCAAGATCGAAGTGATTGACCGATAATTAAGGGCTTAGGACTCGCCTCTGAACCCTGTCCCCACTTCACTCTTACGGACATGCGTCCACATGAAAACAAGTCATGTGACGTCATGTGACCACGGCACTATGACGTACGAATTCAGACGGCAATGAGAGGGAGAAAAACGGGAACCGCAAGGCTGAGGACGACGAAGACGATTCACACTGTCTCAGTATATATAGATATACAGTTTTCATGAAGTTACCGCTTCTCAAATCTTTTCAATCAGTATTTTTAACCAGGGAGTTATTTGTGAATATCTTTGAGACAACTCAACCAAACAATTCCAAAATCTGAATAGCTCTAGAACTCAATAAAATCGGTTAATTCGTTAACGAGATATCATGACAGAAAAAAATGCTGAAAGACAAGTTTTTCCTAATAGCTCCGGAATGGCTGAACCGATCGGTTTCAAATTTTAATTAGCTCTAGACTTCAATGAAACCCGCCAATTGTTACCTCAAACATCAAAATCGGTTAATTAGTTCAAAAGATATCAGCGTTGAAAAGTGATGAAAATAGCATTTCAATATCATATAATGTTATTTAACTTGTTCTTCAGTTTAAATCATATTATCAACAAAAAAATTAAATAATTACAGTTTTCAATATTTCTCTCGGATATTTACATATTATTGCTCTGACATGAGTCAAAAATTATTTAAATCTTGATTTTGATCACTGACATTGATTTCTGCTTTAATACTTTTATTTTATTGAACATAATCGGGAATTAAATTTTAAAAACTGCTTCTTCATCAATGATTTTCGATTCTAAAATTTACAAATTTTAGCGTAAAACGTAACTTGTTAGATCTTGTAAAGATCATAAAAAAACAACGCCATATAATAGCATTTTCGAGCTTCGAGAGCTCGAAAATGTAATCACGCTAATGTTTTCGAGCTCCTGGAGCTCAAAAACAGCGGGATATCATGGGGCTGGCCCGCAGAGCCAACCGACGCCCAGATTTTTTAATTTATTTTTGGCTTTTAGAATTGCCCTTTTGCCTTCCTCAGAGTTTAGTTTTACTTTAAATGTGTGTGGATTACTTCTCAATTGCTTAACATCGTCCCGATTGAGCATCACTAGCTGGCAGACCACTTTGAAGTAAATAAACTTTATTCTTGAGGTCGTCATTCTGTTTTTCAAGGTCTTTAACCGTAGATTTTACGTCCTGGATATCTTTCTACAGAAGGTTAATGACCAAATGTTGCTTAGTCGTAATTTCCTGTATATTAGAATCCAATTACGTAAAATGACTATTATTCTCTTTACTCACATTCTCAGAAAGCTTTCCAACCCATGCCATGTTGGCAGGTATTTCTACCTTTTCCGTGGCACTATGGGTTTCTTGATTGTCTGTCATCGCAAGTTTCTCAGAGGTTTGCGAGGATTGAGAGTGAATCTCCGGACCTACCTCGTCGAAAGATTTTTTTCTTCGCCAGGGCTTAAAAGTCACTAAGTTTTTGCTGCTTATTGGTGTTGATGATCACTCAAGCCTTTAACTGTTCGATACTTGATATCCTTCCTTTTTTCTTATTTGTTTTTAGTTTCGGCGGGTTTTCAGTCGATATATTTGCTGCTGTTGAGGACTTGGCACTCTCTGTCAGTGTGTTCTCAAGAAGACAGGTGTTGCTCTCGGACATCACGCCTGCCTTGCTAGCATTATTTCAATAAATTAAGCAGTTTTTATATTCATATACTAAACTAACCCTGAATTCAACCAAGACACAGACTTATTCATTTATAGTAAACAAGTGGCGTATAGACAGAAAGGTTAAATCGTGCAACAATTAGCAGTAAATAGAATAGACACTCGAGACACTAAAAATTTTTTTACAAAAGAAAAATGGAAAGAAAAAAAAACAGCACAAAATATCGGAGCAATGCGAAGCACGTTCGTTCACAATGACAGTTACGTCCTTACTCTAATATATATATATATATATATATATATATATATATATATATATATATATATATATATATATATATATATATGGCGTATATACATTAAGATTAGATTGCAATAATCACTGCCTAAGTCACCAAATACCAAAGAGTGGAACGTTGTGAATGATAATGGGAAGCGGAGAGATGGAAAAATTTATTTGTAGGGTGACTGGCGTTTCGTGTAAGTATACAATAGCTGAGACTCCTCAGTTAGGTGTGTCTATCGTATACCCTACCTAAGACGCCGTGTTGGAAGTTAAATGTTGGAAAATGTTATATATCGAAACAGACAGAGGGACGAGGCATTGCAAGAGGCACGAGTTGTAAATGCCATCTCGTGGAGTGAAGCTGAACCACCACAGGGCTCCCCTTCTTCGAAACAACGTTGAGATCTTTGATGTTCGCATCTGTGGCCGTTCCAACAACTTCTTTTTAGGAGGACCGCTAACTCAACTTGCGAAGGAAAGAACGAACCAGAATCGAGAATTGTCTGAGTCTGAGATTTCAGACAAGTGGGCGTATATGTCTCCGTTTTTAGGAGTGACGCACTTCGACCTGTAGAGACAGCGGTACGTGCCAAATGTGGATGCGTTAGACGTCAGATGCGTGATAGGGCAATCACGTCGGGGTCACGACTTTGGCGACTATACTTTAGGATTTGATTGCTATAATCACTGCCTAAGTCACTAAATACCAAAGAGTGAAACGTATCTACTGTTTCTTTCTACTTTTTTGAAGTCCTAGTCTTTTCAAATTTTTTATGTAGAGTAACATATTTCAGTGGCAGCAAAATTGGGGGTTACTACCTGGCATATGTTCCAAGTAGAATTCAGAATAAAAAAGTAAATAAAATATAAAAAAATAATAGTATTTTTGTGTCCTCGCTGCTAAAAATGTATAAAAAAGTAATTTTCGATAAATTAAAACCAACACTCATAAAAATATTGATGCTTGTTTGTTGGTCAATGTAGATGGACTTAAGGGTTGTTTACCCCTTAAGCTTGATGATTTAGAAAAACCCAAAAAAATGTATCCTCTACTTTTTGTTCCTCTTTCAATCGCCGTTCGTTTTGTTAAAATCCATTGGATAGTTGTTTTTAAATAAAAGTTTTGTGAATTTTAACCCTTATGACTTATGTTCTATTCATTTTTTTATTATAACACCAATGGCACGGTTTATTATTTATCATTCCGAAAATAATGCCGTCGGTCCCATTCGATAATTCAAACTGCAAATATGCACAATTTGAAAAACACACTTTTGGGGCCTCAAATTTGAAGGGTGGTTTCACCCCCTAGATATGTTTTGCCGCAGCTAAAAAAAAATAGGTATCCTTTAGATCTCGACGGAAAACAACATAACTCAGTCTTGTCGAAATTAGCGAGGGACACCTGAAATACCTTCCTTGTAGGTAGTTCTTAATTGTTAGAAGTATAGAATAAAAGAGCATTATATTAAAAATAAAAAATTTTTTTCTTCTGTAATGAATTTTGAAGAGTTTGTATAGATGCATTCATGATCATATTAAAGAAATAAGTATATAATTATTATCTTTATTGCTTGAGTTTTACATTATGTTACGTCCAGCTCAGACGCTGAACTTCATATTTTTTTATTGTATTTAATTCAATTTTTTTTTTTTTCTAAATTTAGTAGGCGACCAAATTTTGCACTCAAAAAAAAAAAATGCAGTTTGATAAGACAAAATTTGATTTTAAGTATGCTTTTAAAATAAGCCGAGGTTGTTTGTTTAACAGTTATTGAAATGTTGGATCAAACACCTAAATGAAATTTTAATGACCCCTCCGGTCACCATAGAGTAAAAAGGTCCAAAGGCTAGCTGCAAATACTTCTCAACAATAATGCACGTAAAATATCTAAAAGAAAAAAATTGAGTTTTAGAATGAATTTTAACAGTGACTCATTTTTTTTAGATAGATAAAATAAATGAAGTACACAATCTTGATCCCTTACTTTTTCTGTTTTTTTAAGTGTTTTTTTTTTTTTGTAGAAACATTTCGGTATCCTATAACAAATACACAAATGAGATTTTAATGACAAAATTGTCATTAAGAAAATAAAATTGAAATTTCTAAACGAAATACTTTTAAAATATAATTTTAACGAATAATATTCAAATAAATAATTTTTACTATTAACTAAAAGAATTGTTAATAAAGAATAAATGTTAACTCAATAAATAGTAAATTAAGCCGAAAGAATATTCAGTAATAATTTTTTCTATATCAATAAATAAGTTTTAATGGAAATAATAATGTTGTTCATATAAACGAAATAAGTGAAATAGACAAATTAGACTCAACGCCAATCAACTATAAATATTGAACCAATCAAATGCGAATTTTTAAAGATATAAAAATTTGTAACAACTAATAAGGAAATAGGCTCAATGCCGTCCAATAGTAAAATTTATACAACTCAAATAATAATCAAATACTAAAATCAATAATTATTAAATAGTAAAAATTTATAACGATTAATAAATAAATATGCACAACGTCATTAAATAGTAAATATTATACGAATCAAACATTAAAGATTAGTAATTTTATAATATTATAAATAAATTAAAATATAGTTATGAATAAGATATTGTACATGTGAGCGTATGTGTAGTTGCGCACAGGGTTGCCAGAAATGTTCTGACGGAAACCGCATGACCTTACGGAAAAACCGCAAACTAATAAAAAAAACCGCCCAATATATTTGAATTCAAATACTCTTTATTCATTGTTTTTTTTTTTTTTGTTGTAGCTTATAAGAAAATATTAACGATAATATATTACAATAAATAAAGTTCGATAAACTATAACGTTATTTTAATTTTTTGACACACATAAGTAACAAAATATATAAACTCTTTATTAATTAAAAATGTAAAGATTTGAATAGTTCCTCTACGTTTTCTTCTTCTTCTTCTATAGTACTTGGCTCTTCTTTATCATAAATTGTAGAATTAAAATTTAGCATATCATCAGCAGGCTCAAATTCAGTACAACACACTCCATCCTCTTCTAAACTCATTTTAATTCGTAATATTGACGATAGTAAAGGTAGATTCATGCCATTACGAATCTTAGTTTTAGTAACGGTTACTCTTGAGAACACTTGCTCAACTGTAGCATTACTCGCTGATAGGCTTTCAGTGCTAGTGATGCTAGATCTTTGAACATAAAATTCCCTTCGGAGTCAGTCAATTTCATCACCTTTGACCAAAACATTGGACCCTGAGAAATAGTTGATTCATCGAATATAAATTTAAAATCAAAATCGATCAATTTTCTCCACTGAGATTCCACTAAATTGACATCAATATCTTTATTCAAAAGATTTAATGGCAGTTCAGCAAAAGTTGGGCGATCACTTTTTAAACATATTTTTGGTGAAAAAACTTTAATTTTATTCAAAGTTTCTGTATTACCTGACGTACGTGAAAGGAGTTTTTTACATGCCCTTATCAAAAATAATCGACAATGATGTTTAACGTTATTTACAGTAGTCTGGGAAATATCAGTATGACTTACTAAGCGATTAAGAAGCGTTGTGAATTTGTATCCAAAATCCACTCTCTAAAGTGGTAGGTAAATTGATTGGAAACTTAAATCTACTGCCAAAGATACTGAAGATGGATACAAAACTGTTCTTAGTAAAGATAATGTAAAGCTCTCCAACTCTTGCAGAATACTAAATTGATCTGCATGTTCTTTTTCAAACAATAAATTAAGTGAATTGATTTCTGATAGTAATGGTGACAAAAACGTCAAGTATAATAAATTAGCCGGATCGTTATATATTTGCTGAAGTTCATTGGCAACGTAACGATCTTGATGTGGTTCACTAGCAGCAAAATCAAAGTGCAGTTTCAACGGATCCAATTGGTCCAGTAATCTTCCAACAGCCTGCGCTCTAGCCAACCATCGAGTCGTAGAAAGATAAACTAGTTGTAGAGGATCATTTCCATTACTTATCGTATTATAAATTTCTAAATATTTTTTTTGACGTAATGCCGACCTTTAAAACCAATTAAAAGTTTCCCGTAACATAAAATCAATATTTGGCAGAAGCTCTTCGGAAGCGTGTGAACATACTAAATGAATAGAGTGGCAAATACATTTGATGATAATTAAATCATCACGTTTTTTCTTCATCAAAGTGTACAAAGATTTGTTACATCCACAAAGATTAGAGCCTCCGTCAGTAGCAATAGCAAAACATTGTTGAAGATTAAAATCATGCTCATATAAGTCTTCTGTGGTCGTTTCAATAACAGAAACTATTCCTAAAAATTGCGATACTATCCGCTCTTTCCTGGAATTAAAATATCTGATGCAAATACAAAGATGCTTTGTGCAAGAAACATCCGTTGACTCGTCTAAAATAAGGGAAAATGGAACATTTTTTATGTCGTCGATTTGTTGCTTCAATAGTGATGGGCCAATAACTCTGGTTGATAATGCTGTGCACTTTGTCTTATGAATTCGTATATACTGATCAAGCTTCATGTTTTTATCACAAGATTTAAAATGATCTTTCATTAGATCAGACAAATGATCAATAACTCGGATTGATGAGTGGCATGCTACATGGACAGCCAATTTTAACTCAAATTTTGTAACTAGTGTTTTTTTATTTGCAGGGTTTACTTTAGGAAAGACTTGATTTATTGTAGGATGAAAAGTAATTGCATTAGCATTTTTTTTATGCTTTTTAGAATCTTTGTGTCTGATGAGATCACCTTTGTGGGCTCTCAATTCTGTTTTGCAAATTTTACAATATGCTTTGTTTTCATTGTCAGTTACTTGTCGTAACCATTTACAGAATATCAGATCTTTCAACCAACTATCTTGAAATTTTTTCTGATATTTTTGCCAGTTAGTCATATTAAAAATTAATTTTAAACAAATTATCATATTACAACTGTCGAATAAATCAATCTTGATGGTTATTCCTCTCTTTTGTCAGACAAACGCATACGCTCGTCATTAACTCAAGAGAATTAAATAATATCCAATTAATTTGGAATCATAAATATTTGCTTATAAAAAATTCTTACTGTGAACTTCATCCTGTGATTCTACGATCTACGGATGAGATAGAGTCTAAGCTGGTATTAGCAGAGTTGTCTTTGAATCCAGCAAGAATCGTAAAAATTATACCATCTGTATTGATAAAATTATTTCAAGCATAAATTTAACTAAACAAGGCAATAGTTTAATTATTTAATAAACGCATTATATTTTAATTTGACTTACCAGGTCTTACAATAAGAACCCACTGATTATTACTGTTCCTCAAAATTTTGTTAGATTGATCTAATAATAGCTCAATGCATCTATCAATATTTAAATTGTTTAGATTGTTAGTAGCCATTAAATATTATAAACAATAATCGTTTTATTTATTTCAACAATGCAGCACGCTTGATTAAAAACTTGAAACATTTGAAAATCGTTCAATAACGAGTAAAACTTGTGTATATTTCATCCTCTCTATGATATTATACGTACTTTCGGTTGGTAGGCTCAATTACTTAAGTATCATCAGACGTCATAACCACATCGATTATCCTTTTCAACATGTATATACTTATGATAAATAAGTATAGAATCGTAAAGAAAGAATAACCTTCGAGCGACATCAACTTCATTAATGTAAGATATTAAAAAATCAAAGAAAAATATATTGAAAAATTAAGAAAAAAGACATGCGTAAGAAGAATCATAAAAACTGTTTAAAGAAAACAAAATCGCCCAATTTGCGAAAAATCGCCCAATAGAAATTTAGGCGCAAGATATATTCTAAAATCTTCCAATTTGTGGAAAACCGCCCAATTTGGCAACCCTGGTTGCGCACGCACATAGGCCCACATCGGGGCGTGCCCTTACCGCTTTCCCCAAAGAAAAGTCATAGGGAAAGGGAAAGGCCCCAAAGGAATTTTGTTCCGATTGGACACAGTTTTCCCCCAAACAATAGACAAAATAGGACAAAGTAAAACACATAAACAGGGCCGTAAAATTAAAAATAATTAGTCTCGATCAGTCTTAGACAGTCTAGTCTAGGACCGGAGTTCCGTTGAGACAGTGAAGTTCAAATTACAGTGTCTTCACATAAGTTTTTGTACAAGTGTTCTCACACTTAAGTCGATTTTACACTAGTTCCACACTTGTTTTTCTAAAAGTGTTCTCACGCTTAAATTATTCATTATTTACAAGTGTCTAGTTTTCTCGTTCTATTTCGTGGTTGTTATAAATAAATTTAAAACGTAAGTAGAATTGTAATAACGCGAATAAGATATTAGAATCAGTGTATGAACAAATTAAATTAATTAAGTTGCTGCGAATCCAGGTACTGTAATTTTTAGGTTTATTTCATGTTAAAATACTAAAACATTTCCATCACACGGAAATATCGCAAAAAGTTGTATTGTATTCAAAATTCAATAGTTTTCTCTAGTTATTGTAACGAATTTTATTGTAAATTAGAATCGGTTGATTAGCCACCTAATACTTTTTAAAATAATATCAAGTTTTATTGTATTCATGTCATCGAATTTTTTAATTGTATAATATATAGTAATTTAATTTGTACATCCAAAATCTTTCATCTCCAAACAAACCGTCCAAATAATTGCTTAGTGTGATCCCGGTCTATTGGTCGAAAGACTAGGGCCGAAAATAAAAATAATAATATATTGTCCAATATCACGGTACAAGCTACAAATTAGACATAAAATTATTAACTGATTGACCTTCTTTAAAACGGTTTTTTTTTTTGTCTTTTTACGGCTTTTTAATATTAAAATTCTGTTTTACGATCAAATCTTCTTTTTGTTTTATAGCTTCTTCTCTTTTTCCTATTTTTTATTCCCTTTTATTAGGAATTGGTATTCATCCTTTTATTTTTTTTTAGTCCTCTTTAGAACTAATTTCTTCAGCCAACTTCTTCAATTTAATTTTATCCCGACGCTCTTGTAATTTTTTCCATTTAATTTTCTAAGTCTGCTAATTTTTCATTATCATTTTCATTAGTTTATCGGTAAAGTTTAGAAGGGTTGTTTTAGAAACTTTTTTTATTATTCTGTTCATATGAATTCCGTGTGTTTTGAAATTGGCACTTGCAACTTCACATAATTCATTTATGAAATTAAAAATTTTTTCTTTAGTTGTAATTATTGGATAATTCATGCTAAATTTGTCGAAAATATCTACAAAAAAAGTACCAAAAACATTATACAATACTTGAGTATAGTAAAAAAGGCCATTCGGCAGCCGAAATGGAAGGTAGATTTTTCAATTAGTTGTGTTAGTGTATAGTCATAACATGAAATTAGACTCGTTTTCTAAATGTGAGGGTAAAAAAAGACAACGATTATTTTTTATAGAGAACTTTAGATAATTGATTTGACATAACATTATAAAGGTAATGTACCAAACTAACCTTCAAATAAATAAAGTATTAAAAATTTAATTAGTATGAGATCATAATTTTAATCGCTGTTACCATGTCAAGGCCAGTTAGAATAACAGTAATACTTTTAAAATATAACATAGCTGGGAAATTAGTAGGTTATTTTGTTCACAATAAAATGAAACTGATGAAACTGGCTTATAATGGAAAACGCTCAAGTTATGTAGAATGAAAACCATATTTTCAACATTTTTCGATTTCATTAAAAAGTTCAAGGCTATCAAAGTATTAAAAGAAATAGTCAAAACATAAAGCTTAAGGTCATTAATAAAAGATTATTAGTCGAGCTTTCAGATACTTTTTACGGGATTTGTCTATCAATATTAGTTTTGAAGTTATATGAGCTTTAGCAATGATTAAAAAATGATTTTTACCAGAAATCGTGAAAATTTCAAACAGCCATAATTTCAAAACTATTTGAACAATTCAGCCCATCTTTGAACCTGATCAAGGTAATCGCCTATATAATAAGTGTAAAAAATTCCATTAAGGTCCGATAAGAACTGAAAGTGCTATCGTAATGACAAGATCAGTGATAATCATTGGGAGTAGAGGTACATATTATACATTATAAGTAATAAAAGAAATACTTTTAAAATATAAAATAGCAGTGAAATTCACAGGTTATTTTGTGCACAATAAAATAAAATAGACGAAACTGGATTATAATGGGACAAGTATAAGTTATGTCGAATAAAACCCATATTTTCAACATTTTTTGATTCCAATGAAATTTTCGAGGCTATTAAATTATTGGAAAAAATGGTCTAAATATAAAGTTTAAGGTCATAAATTAAAGCTTAATAGTCAAGCTTTAAAATACTTTTTGCAGAAATTATCTATGAGTTGTAGTTTTAAAGTTATATGGACTTAAAGTGATTAAAAACTGATTTCTCCGAAAAATCGTTGAAATTTCGAACAGCCATAACTTCTAAACTAATCGAATGATTTAGCCCATCTTCGAACTTAACCGTGGTAATCACACATAGAATAACTGTAGAACATTCCATTAAAATCGGATAAAAACTGTGGACGCAATCGTGTCCCCAAAAGTCGATTCTATGCCATATATATATATAAAGGCAGATCCATTACTTTTCGACGAGTGTGCGCATGTGGGTTACCGATTTCAACGCCAATTTTTTTCCCCAAAGAAGGTTAGGAAAAGAAAAGATTCTAAAAACTTCAGCTCGATGCGATCAAATCCAGCCGCTGGAGAATTTTACAAAATTTGAAAAAAGTTGGTTTTTCAGTCATTTTCAAATTTCATACCTCAGCTTCTATATAACTTACTTCGATCAAGACTGCATTTTTCTCTTTTAATGTTATATTTTCAAAAAAAAAAATAACTCATTGATTTGAACTTAATTCCGGCTTAGCTATAGGTTTCTAACTGGGCTACTGTTTAAATAATTTTTTTCCAATTTTCAAAGTGCTCTCTAATCTACAATTTTTTGAGTAAAGAGATGATCGAGAGCTCAAATTTTTCGTTGAAGTATGCTCTATTAATTTCTACCATATTTTTGGCTAATTGCTGCTATGTATCCGAAATACAGCCACATAAAGCCGATTGATTTCTTTAAAATCGCTGTTTTCAGATACCTACAACTTGTTTTTATCAATTCAAAATCTTTCAGAAATTTTAGAGATTACACATCATTCTATTCCCAAACAGGGCTGAAAATTTCCACTTCGGTTATAATCTGGTTTCGCCCTGGTGGAGGAGCGCGATGTCAAAAACGAGGCGACGTCAAAACCACTAAAGCAACATCGTTTTTTTTAAGAAACGTGACACGATTGAAAAGTAAATAAATGGTTGAAAAATGAGGAAATCTTGATAACAATGCCAAAAGCTATGATATCCGAGCCGAAAAAAAAAAATTTATAAAAACAAGTTGTTATTTATACAAAATAAAACGTAATTAATTGTGATAAATGAAGATAGGTACTTTGCAAGCGTTTTATAAACAAAAATGTATAATGTTTGTCATATCAATAACGTAGAAAAGTAAAATAATTTTTGTATCACTAATGGTGTGATGAGAAGACAAGTAAATAGTTATTTTATCGATACTCGTAGGTTCGTTAAAAAAGCAAGAGATGCCGCTTTAACATGAATTAGAACATATATAATAAAAGTGAGGCTCGAGCAAAGCGCAAAACTAAATAAAAAACGTCATCGTTTTTCTTTCAGCTCTACCAGAAACGATATAATGTTATTAAATATTAATTCTGGAAATAATAGATAGATATATAATGCATTATCTTTATTGCAAGAGTAAGTTGATGACTACTAAAAAATGCTAAATTTTCAAATCGTAAATTGATTAAGTTAAAATAATAAAAAAAAATACATTAACGATATAAAATATCGAAGCGACATCGTTACCTTTAAAACGATTTAAAAAAAAACGGTCAGATTATCAATAACAACTCTAATGTCCAAAATAAATTTCACGTTTACCATTTAATAAACTGTATTAAATGATCAATTTTATTATTATTTCTTATTGAATTCATAATAACAAGTTCAATGAGTGAATATTATTGTTACGTCGAGTCTCAGAAAACGACATCGCTCCATTGTAAATAAATGCAGAATCGGCGTTTTGTTATTAAATCATTTTATATTAAAAAAACAATTGAAATATCAAATGGTTGAGGTTTAATTTGATTATTTGGGTACTGATCGTCACAATTGACGGCATATCGTGATTGTATGCTGGTTGACACCAAAGCGACATCGTTTTCCTAAAGACGATATCAAAAACAATGTCAAACTAAAAAAAAAAAGTATTTGAAAGATACTCAGTTAATTCGACAGAAATAGATAATATTACGATTATCATTTAAAAGATTTGTATCAAATTAAATTTTTGTTACTTTAATCCATGAAATCATCGCGGTAAGCTCACAGACTAAATATTTTTTATTGCGCGGAGTCTTATGACGACATCGCTTTTCGTAGAACAATCACACGAAAAATATTATTTCTTTAATTCAATAATTTTCAACAAAATAATTAAAATATGAGTTCATTGATTTTAAATTTAATTATTCAGGTATCGATCGCCAAATTGACAACAAATTGTTTATTTCGGCGGTATAAAATCAAGGCGACGTCGTTAATTTAGAAACAATTACAAAAACGATATTGGACCAGCATTAGCTACTTTTTTTGAACCATACAGAATTCATTAAACATAAATTGTTGATTTCACGCTTATAATTAAGTAAATTGTATTAAATGACATACTTTTTTACTTTCATTATTAGTTTTTTCAAAGCAAGCTCACAGACAAATATTTTTTTTTTGCGCAGTCTTGAAACGACATCGCTTTTTGTAAAACGAATACAAAAAGTGGCGTTTCATTATTTATTCAATAATTTTTACAAAAATTTTTGAAATCTTAATTGTTTATAATTCAATTTAATTATTTGGGTTCTGTTCCATAAATAGACAGCATATCGTTAATATATATATCCTGTATAACCCTTAAGCGACATCGATCTTCTAAAGACGAGTTCAAAAACGATAGCGGGCTAAATATTATTATTGCGGGAGATTATAAAACGATATCGTTTTTCGTGTAACGATCCCAGAAATCGACGTTCAATTATTTACACTCCATAATTTTCAACAAAATATAAATTGGTTGAGTTGTATTTTATTTTTTTGTCCTAATCGTCAAAATTGACAGCCAATCTTTAGTATGCGTTATTTAATATCAAAGTGACATCATTACCTTCAAAATGACTCTGAAATAAAGTTCGGATTATTAATAATAACTGAAATGTCCAAAGTTAATTTCACGCTTACTATTTAATAAACTGTATTAAATAATCAATTTTATTATTATTTCTTATTGAATTCATAATAATAAGGTCAATAAGTAAACATTATTGTTACGTCAAGTCTTTAAAAACGGCATCGCTTCTCATTGTATACAAATGTAGAGTTGACGTTTTGGTATTGAATATTTTTTTTTTTTAACAAAGTAATAAAAATATTTAATGGTTAAGGTTTAATTTAATTATATGGATACTGACCCTAGCTTAAAACATTTGGCCGAAAATAGGCCGAAACTGCTTGGTTTGGCCGAAATCACGTCGAAACTGTAAAATTTTATTTAAAGAGGCCGAAAGTTGGCCGAAAACACACCGAAAAATTTTTAATGTTATTAAATAGTCTGAAAATTGGCAGAGAAATTTTTATTTTTCTTAAAGAGGCCGATATTTTGCCGACAAATGAATCAGCCTGTTTTTGGTCATAGTATTTTTTTTTTTTTTAAGAAAATTATTGTACTTAAAAAAATATTTTATGCAACTCAAAATAGAACATAAAAAATTTTCAAGTTGTGGAACTTGAAAATATATTTCAAAATTTTAAGAAAAATTATGTTTTCAATTTATAAAATATTTTAGTGACTCACTAAGTTATAATTTAATATAAGACAGTAAAAACATTTAATTATTAAATATTTATGGTGACATAATTTTAATGGGAAGAGTTTATATTTTGATATAATATAAAATTTGCGTTTGTGGTATCATTGATGTAAGTTATATGACAGTTCGTGGCTGAGTGGAAATATTTCTTAATGAGCGAAAATGAAAAATCGATTTCTTTAACTTCGTACGAGCAAAATTTCTCATTATCACCGAATCATAATTTTAAACAATTATTTCTTACACGGAAAAAAAATGAACTGTAATAAATAAAGCTTGATGTTTAATAATTGTAATATTGTTATAGCAATTAATATTCTTTCAATTAGTTTTTTTTTTTTTTTTTTTTTTTATTGTAATTGTTTGAGAATACATATTATATAACAATGTGATTAGCCTTTATGTCGCAATTGCTTCCTTTTTTCTGCTTTCATTGTGCGGCTGTGGCCCGACTTGTGCTTATACTGTACTTGTACCATTACGGTGATACCCTACCCCCCACCTAGGTTGTGGGAGTATAGGGGCAAGGGAAACCACAGAAAAAACCTTTGCCAGTACAGTTCAGTTTGGGTGAGGCTCTAGTGATCGACAAAATTCCCATTTTACCGGTCACTAGATCCTCATCCCGCGCCTAACGCTCAGAGACCTCCGATCGAGCTCAACACGTGGCTAAGCAGTCACCGAGCCAAGCAGCATTCCTGCTCGATGCTGCTTAACTTCGGTGATCGCCCGAGCCACACGAGAACCGCTCGACTGCCTCTGGCGCCTATATTCTTTCAAATAGTAAAATCATGATTTCAATATTTAATAAATTATAATTATAAATTGAATGCTAAAATATATAGTTCATGTAGATTAAATTATTATTTAAAACTATAAAAAAGACATAGTAAATGCTGAAAAAATCATACTTTAAAGATTAATAGCCAAAGCTTAAATATCTGTTGTTTGTAAAATAAGAAACCCTGGCGGATCCGCTTACACCGTGTATTACGGAGTTAATTCAGTGTTAATACGTCTACCACTAAATATACACCTGAATTACACTAAATTTACACGGTGTATTTGTGAAAATTTTACTAGGAGTATACACGTGATTTACACACATGTTTAATACCTAAATTACATCGTATGAACACCAAATTGCTATCCGTCACGACTTAGAGGCCACCGTGTATATACGGTGTAGCCACCGTGTAAATATATGCAAAGTGCATACGCCATGAATACACCGTGGATACACTCTGCACTTGTGCCATTTCCGCACAGTGTATGCCTGGTGTACTGATTGTGTATTTACTCAGTATTCACAGTATATATACGGTGTACTTACAGTGTATAGAAGTGGTTTAAGCAAAGTGCAATTGCGGCGAACACGCAGATCATATAAAGTATTCACAATTTCCAAAATAATATGTTTGAATATATTAAAAAGTTTTAAGCATTATTTTTTGGCTGTTAACCCCATGAAATAGAAATTATAAAAAAAAACTGTATGTTGCAATATAAAAAATTCGTATTTTTAGTATAAAAAAATATATTTTTATTATATTATATTTTTTTTATATCATCATACCCCGATGAAAAAAGTTTTTGTCTAATTATATATGATTATATATATGGGGCATTCCATGCCAAATCGTCCTACCAATGGATTTTGCATCTCTAATTTGGCTGAAATTGGGTCACTTTTTTGTACCCCTAGAAAAAGGTTTTTATGAATTTTTTCAAATTTTTTCATCCAGCCAATCGGGAGATATGAATTTTTTAAGATTTCGGGGATTTTATTTTTAAATGGCCATAACTTAGTGGAAAATTGTTTGATTTGGGTCTTTTTTTTTCAAAATTCGTGTTTTTCGTTGAATCTTCTAGAAAATTTATACAAAAAAGTATTCATTATGAATTTGATGGTTTTTTCATTATTTTAAACTTAAAACAGCGATTTTAAGATTGTTTGTATCCTTCGATTTTTTGAAAAAATTTTCAAAAATATTGCTCCTCAAAACACGAATTTTGAGCCTAGTCTCGTAATGGGATAATGGTGGATTATAATTTTTTTTTAACTTCCCGCTAATAAAATTGAAAATTTTCAAACATTCGGGACGTTATTGGTTTCGGTCCGATTTCCGAAACCCGAATTTCTATCAGATCTTGACGTTTTAAGGTTCTAAGAAGCTATTCTGACTAATTTCACGATTGTGTCCGAGTGTATGTAGATGTGTATGTACGTCCGTATGTAAATATCTGTAACTTTCAAACGGATAAACCGATTCTGATCGATGAGGTGTCATTCGACGCGTCTTGTTAATATCTATAAACTGTAAAGATCCGAGCTTAATCGATATGGAGCGTTCGGAGATATTTCAAAAATATTTTTTTTTGATAACTTTTAATTTGCTCAATGGATTGATTCCAAAATCTAATCAGCTCTAGAACTTTTTAAGCCGCGTCGAATGACACCTCAACGATCAGAATCGGTTCATCCGTTAAAAAGTTACAGATATTTACATACGGACGTGCATACACATCTACATACACTCGGACATAATCGTGAAATTAGTCAGAATAGCTTCTTAGAACCTTAAAACGTCAAGATCTGATAGAAATTCGGGTTTCGGAAATCGGACCGAAACCAATCACGTCCCGAATATTTGAAAATTTTCAATTTTATTAGCGGGAAGTTAAAAAAAAATCATAACCCACCATTATCCCATTACGAGACTAGGCTCAAAATTCGTGTTTTGAGGAGCAATATTTTTGAAAATTTTTTCAAAAAATCGAAGGATACAAACAATCTTAAAATCGCTGTTTTAAGTTTAAAATAATGAAAAAACCATCAAATTCATAATGAATACTTTTTTGTAAAAATTTTCTAGAACATTCAACGAAAAACACGAATTTTGAAAAAAAAAGACCCAAATCGGACAATTTTCCACTAAGTTATGGCCATTTAAAAATAAAATCCCCGAAATCTTAAAAAATTCATATCTCCCGATTGGCTGGATGAAAAAATTTGAAAAAATTCATAAAAACCTTTTTCTAGGGGTACAAAAAAGTGACCCAATTTCAGCCAAATTAGAGATGCAAAATCCATTGGTAGGACGATTTGACATGGAATGCCCCATATTCATATATATATATAATCATATATGATTATTAGACTGTGTCAAAATAAGTTTTTTTTTTTTTCTTTTCAATTGGACAAATTTTTTAAGTTTCATCAATATGAAAAAAAAATTCTCCTAAAGTTTGAGCTCAATATCTCAAAAATTGAGCTGGCGCAAAGGGGGGTTTCCTTTCCCATTTAAATAACATGGCAAATTTTTTTTTTTTTATATTTTTAAAATAACTATACGAAGAAATTTTTTTTTTTAATTTTGCTCTCGACTATCTTACAGGAAATTTAATTCTCTACAAAATAGTCTATGTCCATTTTTTTTGGTAAACTCAACAGAAACGAAGTTACAGAGGGCCGAATAGGAGGAAAAGAATAATTAATGAATTAATAACAGAAAAAAATTTATTATTTTAACTTATCAATTAATTAACTCAATTCACTTCATTATTCATCAAAAAATTTTCGAATTCAACATTTTTTCGAACTAATAACAAAACAAAATTTACAATAAAACAGAAATTAATTTTAATTATAAAATTAAAACAGAAATGAATTTTAATTATAATTAATTTCTGTTTTATTGTTAATTTTGTTTTGTTATTAATTCGAAATAATGTTGAATTCGAAAATTTTTTATGAATAATGAAGTGAATTGAGTTAATTAATTGATAAGTTAAAATAATAAATTTTTTTCTGTTATTAATTCATTAATTATTTTGTTCCTCCTATTCGGCCCTCTGTAACTTCGTTTCTGTTGAGTTTACAAAAAAAATGGGCATAGACTATTTTGTAGAGAATTAAATCTCTTGTAAGATAGTCGAGAGCAAAATTAAAAAAAAAAAATTCTTCGTATAGTTATTTTAAAAATAAAAAAAAATTAAAATTTTGCCATGTTATTTAAATGGGAAAGGAGACCCCCCTTTGCGCCAGCTCAATTTTTGAGATATTGAGCTCAAACTTTAGGAGAATTTTTTTTTTTCTTACATACATAATTAGATCTGATCATACCTGGCTGTTATAAGCCCATATATAAGTCTATATATGATCAGATCTGATTATATATAAGTCTATATATAATTAGATATGATCATACCTGGCTGTTATAACTTCTTATATAACCATATGCATTAGGGTGCTCCGTTTGAAACGAACATTTTTTTTTTTCGCTCCCCATCGAAAATCTTGTTCTATATGTTAAAATAAAAATTCAGTCCAATTTTGAGCTCTTAATATTAATAATAACCACTGGAACAACGTCGTTGAAGTTTTCCCATGGCTAAAAGCACGTAAATTTAGTTTTTTTTCTTTTCAATTAATAAAACTCAGCCCCACTTTGATGTATCGTATGGATCCAAAGTTTTTCTTAAAGAGAATTGTATGCTCTTCAATAAAGCCAGTATCTGCTTAGCTCTGAGTTCAACTCTAGCTCTCCTGTGAGTCTTTAATGTCAAATTTCGTATCAAATCGATGGTTTTTTGCTGTTAACTCATGAACGGTTGAGTCTAGAAAAAAAACGTAAATGACTTTTTTGTAGAAAATTTAATTTTCTATAAAAAAGGTTGAATGACTTGTATCTCTGAAACTATTATTTTAAAAAATATATATAGTTAAAGTTATTAAAATTTTTAATTTTAGCAAAATTTCGAGATTAATTATTTTATAATTAAATAATATTTATATTTTTACCGTACGATGGACGGTGTGGCTCAATAAGTTATAGATTAAATTGAACGGAATATAGTATAGTGCCGGATAGCTCAACTGGTAGAGCACTCGGCGCGATACCGACATGGTCTAGGTTCGATTCCCAGTTCGGGCTATCTATATTTTTCTCAATTTATCTATAAATTGTCTTATTGAGAAGGTTTGCATGTTTAGGTTTCCACTTATTAAATTGTCTTAATTTCTTACTTAATAATTAAAAATGTCTAGAGCGCTGCCGTGGCAATTAAGCCAATTAAGTCAAGGTCACACGAAAGCAACCTTTTTCTAAAAACATAATTAGCTGATAAACTAAACGCTGCTGTAGCGATAGTTTAAAAACGAGTCAGCGCTGCTTAATAATTAAAGGACTAACACAAAAAGCATGTTTTATTATGTAAAATCATTAGACTGCCAAAAATGTATGTAAGTAAGCTATCATTTTCGTTTAAATTAATGATTATTTTGATTTAATAATTAAAATACTATCAGTAATTTATGAAAGATAATGATTAATACATAAATATACAAAATATAAAAAATACCCTTAAATATTCATCCAAATTAGTTTAAGAACCCAGTTAATTTCGAATTTATTCCTAAAATAGATTATAAATACATAATTTTGAATATCTTACAAATTTTTATTTTTTTTTTTGGTAAGTAATTAATAAAATAAGCCGAAAAACTACTAAAAATATAAATTTTATTTAATTATAAAATAATTAATCTCGAAATTTTGCTAAAATTAAAAATTTTAATAACTTTAACTTCATATACTATTTAAAATAATAGTTTTAGAGATACAAGTCATTCAACCTTTTTTATAGAAAATTAAATTTTCTACAAAAAAGTCATTTACGTTTTTTCTCTAGACTCAACCGTTCATGAGTTAACAGCAAAAAACCATCGATTTGATACGAAATTTGACATTAAAGACTTACAGGAGAGCTAGAGTTGAACTCAGAGCTAAGCAGATACTGGCTTTTTTGAAGAGCATACAATTCTCTTTAAAAAAAACTTTGGACCCATACGATACATAAAAGTGGGGCTGAGTTTTATTAATTGAAAAGAAAAAAAACTAAATTTACGTGCTTTTAGCATGGGAAAACTTCAACGACGTTGTTCCAGTGGTTAATATTAATATTAAGAGCTCAAAATTGGACTGAATTTTTATTTTAACATATAGAACATGATTTTCGATGGGGAGCGAAAAAAAAAAAATGTTCGTTTCAAACGGAGCACCCTAATATACATCTAGATATGATCAGATCTGATAATATATAGGTCTATATTAGATTGGGCCAAAAAAATCGACTATTTTTTTTTCTTTCGATACTGTAAAAATATTATTCCTGATGACCAAAAAAAATTATTGTGCAAGTTTGAGCCCTTAATATTGATATTAAGAGGTGTATCGTTACGAATGTTCGCTTTTTGACAGAAATTTCATTTTTTACCCAGAACTCGTAAATCATCTATCTGAAAAATTTGAGCAATGCACATTTTTGAAGGAAATTAAATTTCCTACAAAAAATCTCTCTTAGTAAATTGACGTAAAACGAGCCGTTTCCTTGTAATCGTGCCTTAAATATTGGTTTGTTTTTTAAATTCTTTACTTTCATTTTAGATTTTTGTAACTACTAAAAATATTAAAATTATTTCTAGTCAAGATACATAATTTTAAAGGAAATTTAATGCTCTACAAAAAAGGTCTCTTAATATTTTTTGCTAAATTCACTTCTTCGAAAGTTATTCAGGTTATTTAAGTCGTTTTTACTCAACTTCAACCTTGAATAACTTTTGAAGGAGTGAATTTCGCAAAAAATGTTAGGAGACCTTTTTTGTAGAGCATTAAATTTTCTTTAAAAATACGTATCTTGACTAGGAAAAATTTTAATATTTCTAGCAGTTACAAAAATCCAAAATAGAAACAAAGAATTTAAATCAATATTTAAGGAACGGTTACAAGAAAACGGCTCGTTTTACGTCAATTTATAAAGAGAGATTTGTAGGCAATTCAATTTCCTTTAAAAATATACTTTGCTCAAATTTTTTAGACAGATGATTTACCAGTTTTGGGTACAATATGAAATTTCTTTTAAAAAAACGAAAAGTCGTAACGATACACCTCTTAATATCAATATTAAGGGCTCAAACTCGCACAATAATTTTTTTTGGTTATCAGGAATACTATTTTTATAGTATCGAAAGAAAAGAAAAATAGCTGATTTTTTTGACCCAGTCTAATATATATATATATATATATTAGGGTGATTCAAAAAATAACATTTTGTTTTTTTTCTCGCAAACAGGTTCAAAAGTTTCATTTAGCTAAAAAAAGACGCCTGTGGAAATTAGAGCTCTTAATATTAACATTAAGAGGGTCCGCATTATTTGCACTTTTCTATTTTCCATAAGAATAACATGAAAAAAATTTTTTGTTGCGTCTTCTGATTTATATAACTTGCTAACGATGCGTCATAAGAATAATTGACAGGCATATTTTTATAGGTAATTGAATGCTCTACAAAAAAGCCTCTTATCATTCTTTGATAAATTTATTTGTTCGGAAGTTATTTGAGGTTGAAGTCGAAGTCATATTAAATTTTAAGATCTTTTTACATTTCCGGCGAAACTATCAGACTTATTACAAAATATCATGGGACCATTTTTGTAGACAATTTAATTCCCTAGAAGTTATTCTCGTAAAGTTTTTTCAGATTCCGCATTGTTTTCTAGTTATTTATATTTTAATGCCAAGTTCTTAAAATCGATCAGAAGACTATTTTTTTTATGAGCTTGACATTAAAATAAAAATAACTAGTTAACAATGCGGAATTTCGAAAAACTTTATTCGCAATAATTTTTAAGAACAAAAATTATCTACAAAAAAGTTCCTATGACATTTTTTGATAAGACTGATACTTTCGCCGGAAAAGTAAAAAAATCTCAAAATTTACTATAAACTTGACTTGAAGCTTAAATAACTTTTGAACTATGATTTATCAAAAAATGATAAGAGACTTTTTTGTAGAGCGCTCAACTTCCATCAAAAACATTTATTGTGCATAAAAATTCGTTGATTCGTTTGTGAGCTAGAAAATTAAAAAAAAAAAAATTTTTTCCCGTGATATTTAAATGGAAAATAGAAAAATGGATTGAGGCAAGCCTTAATACCATTATTAAGAGCTCGGATTGGTACCAAAACTTTCATTTTTAGTTATACTTTCAATTTTTGGATGCCATAAAAAAAAAAAAAAAATTTTTTTTTTTTTGAAACACTAGTATATATGTAGGAGAGGAAAGTCACCGGTGCTATAAGCAGCAGCGGAAGTAGTTCGATGCTCGCCACGAGATCGCGCCCACCAATTGTAGTGTCTCTGGTAAGAAACTTATTCCAGAATTGTTAAATTCCAAACTTGAGACCATTCTGGCCCGGGTACTCCTCCGTTATTTGTCAGAGTGATAAGTACCTTTTTTGATGGTAATATAGTACATGCTATATAACATAATGACAAAAATATTTATTATCAATGTTTCCATGAATAATTATTCCTAGAAATTAAACTTGGACTTACAAAAAAAAATAATGTTGATAAGAAGTATAGTCTCTACTATATGAAGAAAAATTTACAATTTATTTAATACCTTGTGTAAGATGTAATTTAAGCGTACAATTTAAATTTCCACTGAATCAGCCGTGGTGTAGAATAAGTGTAGTTTTAGTGTAATCTTTCTTCTATTGAAGCTCCGGTGTGAATAGCGGGTAAAAATCGTGTAATACGATGTAGTTTAAGCGTAAAATTTTAATTTTCACTGAATCAGCCGTGGTGTAAAATGAGTGTAGTTTTAGTGTACTCCTTGTTCTATTGAAACTCCGGTGGGAATAGCAGGTAAAAATCGTGTATCCCGGAGGAGTACGGTGTAATTTAAGTGTATGTTGCGTGTAATTTTTTCACATTTACACGGTGGGATTTCAGGGGATTCAGTGGAATCGGATCCGCCAGGGAATTAAAGTCTTAAATAATAAAATATAAAGGATAGAAAGTAATTAATTTAGTTAGAACGTTATTTTGTAAAGTACTTTCAATAAGAAACTTTACCAGAAGTTGCTTAAATTTGAATAATAGTCAACAGTTAAATTTAATGATATAAACGAGAAAAAATAAATTTTAACGAATATGTTTAGGTTTCCACTATATTAAATTGGTGTATTACCGTACGATGGACGGTGTGGCTCAATAAGTTATAGATTAAATTGAACGGAATATAGCATAGTGCCGGATAGCTCAACTGGTAGAGCACTCGGCGCGATACCGACATGGTCTGGGTTCGTTTCTCAGTTTGGGCTATCTATATTTTTCTCAATTTATCTATAAATTGTCTTATTGAGAAAGTTTGGATGTTTAGGTTTCCCACTATATTAAATTGTGTTCCCACTATAGTAAAATGTAAACATTAATTTACGTGGGAATATTTATTATTTACTTTAATAATAAATATTCGTGAAAATTTATTTTTTCACGTTTATATCATTAAATTTAACTGTTGACTATTATTCAAATTTAAGCAACTTCTGGTAAAGTTTCTTATTGAAAGTACTTTACAAAATAACGTTCTAACTAAATTAATTACTTTCTATCCTTTATATTTTATTATTTAAGACTTTAATTTCTTATTTTACAAACAACAGATATTTATGCTTTGGCTATTAATCTTTAAAGTATGATTTTTTCAGCATTTACTATGTCTTTTTTATAGTTTTAAATAATAATTTAATCTACATGAACTATATATTTTAGCATTCAATTTATAATTATAATTTATTAAATATTGAAATCATGATTTTACTATTTGAAAGAATATAGGCGCCAGAGGCAGTCGAGCGGTTCTCGTGTGGCTCGGGCGATCACCGAAGTTAAGCAGCATCGAGCAGGAATGCTGCTTGGCTCGGTGACTGCTTAGCCACGTGTTGAGCTCGATCGGAGGTCTCTGAGCGTTAGGCGCGGGATGAGGATCTAGTGACCGGTAAAATGGGAATTTTGTCGATCACTAGAGCCTCACCCAAACTGAACTGTACTGGCAAAGGTTTTTTCTGTGGTTTCCCTTGCCCCTATACTCCCACAACCTAGGTGGGGGGTAGGGTATCACCGTAATGGTACAAGTACAGTATAAGCACAAGTCGGGCCACAGCCGCACAATGAAAGCAGAAAAAAGGAAGCAATTGCGACATAAAGGCTAATCACATTGTTATATAATATGTATTCTCAAACAATTACAATAAAAAAAAAAAAAAAAAAAAAAAAACTATTTGAAAGAATATTAATTGCTATAACAATATTACAATTATTAAACATCAAGCTTTATTTATTACAGTTCATTTTTTTTCCGTGTAAGAAATAATTGTTTAAAATTATGATTCGGTGATAATGAGAAATTTTGCTCGTACGAAGTTAAAGAAATCGATTTTTCATTTTCGCTCATTAAGAAATATTTCCACTCAGCCACGAACTGTCATATAACTTACATCAATGATACCACAAACGCAAATTTTATATTATATCAAAATATAAACTCTTCCCATTAAAATTATGTCACCATAAATATTTAATAATTAAATGTTTTTACTGTCTTATATTAAATTATAACTTAGTGAGTCACTAAAATATTTTATAAATTGAAAACATAATTTTTCTTAAAATTTTGAAATATATTTTCAAGTTCCACAACTTGAAAATTTTTTATGTTCTATTTTGAGTTGCATAAAATATTTTTTTAAGTACAATAATTTTCTTAAAAAAAAAAAAAATACTATGACCAAAAACAGGCTGATTCATTTGTCGGCAAAATATCGGCCTCTTTAAGAAAAATAAAAATTTCTCTGCCAATTTTCAGACTATTTAATAACATTAAAAATTTTTCGGTGTGTTTTCGGCCAACTTTCGGCCTCTTTAAATAAAATTTTACAGTTTCGACGTGATTTCGGCCAAACCAAGCAGTTTCGGCCTATTTTCGGCCAAATGTTTTAAGCTAGGGTCAGTATCCATATAATTAAATTAAACCTTAACCATTAAATATTTTTATTACTTTGTTAAAAAAAAAAAATATTCAATACCAAAACGTCAACTCTACATTTGTATACAATGAGAAGCGATGCCGTTTTTAAAGACTTGACGTAACAATAATGTTTACTTATTGACCTTATTATTATGAATTCAATAAGAAATAATAATAAAATTGATTATTTAATACAGTTTATTAAATAGTAAGCGTGAAATTAATTTTGGACATTTCAGTTATTATTAATAATCCGAACTTTATTTCAGAGTCATTTTGAAGGTAATGATGTCACTTTGATATTAAATAACGCATACTAAAGATTGGCTGTCAATTTTGACGATTAGGACAAAAAAATAAAATACAACTCAACCAATTTATATTTTGTTGAAAATTATGGAGTGTTACTAATGGAACGTCGATTTCTGGGATCGTTACACAAACAACGATATCGTTTTATAATCTCGCGCAATAATACTATTTAGTCCGCTATCGTTTTTGAACTCGTCTTTAGAAGATCGATGTCGCTTAAGTGTTATACAGGATATATATATTAACGATATGCTGTCTATTTATGAAACAGAACCCAAATAATTAAATTGAATTATAAACAATTAAGATTTTAAAAATTTTTTTAAATATTATTGAATAAATAATGAAACGCCGCTTTTTGTAATCGTTTTACAAAAAGCGATGTCGTTTCAAGACTGCGCAAAAAAAAAATATTTGTCTGTGAGCATGCTTTGAAAAAACTAATAATGAAAGTAAAAAAGTATGTCATTTAATACAGTTTACTTAATTATAAGCGTGAAATCAACAATTTATGTTTAATGAATTCTGTATGGTTAAAAAAAAGTAGCTAATGCTGGTCCAATATCGTTTTTGTCATTGTTTCTGAATTAACGACGTCGCCTTGATTTTATACCGCAGAAATAAACAATTTGTTGTCAATTTGGCGATCGATACCTGAATAATTAAATTTAGAAGCAATCAACTTATATTTTAATTATTTTGTTGAAAACTATTGAATTAAAGAAATAATATTTTTTGTGTGATTGTTTTACGAAAAGCGATGTCGTTTTAAGACTCCGCGCAATAAAAAATGTTTATGAGCTTACTGCGATGATTTCATGGATTAAAGTAACAAAAATTTAATTTAATACAAATTTTTTAAATGATAATCGTAATATTATCTATTTCTGTCGAATTAACTTAGTATCTTTCAAATACTTTTTTTTTTTAGTTTGACATTGTACTTGATATTGTCTTTAGGAAAACGATGTCGCTTTGGTGTCAAACAGCATACAATCAAGATATGCCGTCAATTGTGACGATCAGTACCTAAATAATCAAATTAAACCTCAACCATTTGATATTTCAATTGTTTTGTTAATATAAAATGATTTAATAACAAAACGCCGATTCTGCATTTATTTACAATGGAGCGATGTCGTTTTTTGAGACTTGACGTAACAATAATATTCACTCATTGAACTTGTTATTATGAATTCAATAAGAAATAATAATAAAATTGATCATTTAATACAGTTTATTAAATGGTAAACGTTAAATTAATTTTGGGCATTAGAGTTATAATTGATAATCTGATCTCGTCTTGGAAGTCGTTTCTAAGGTAACGATGTCTCTTTGGTATTTTATATCGTTAATGTATTAACTTTTTATTATTTTAACTAAATCAATTTCAAGTTCAAAAAATTCAGCATTTCTTAGTAGTCATCAACTTACTCTTGCAATAAAGATAATGCATTATATATCTATCTATTATTTCCAGAATTAATATTTAATAACATTATATCCTTTCTGGTAGAGCTAAAAGAAAAACGATGTCGTTTCTTATTTAGAGTTTTACGCTTTGCTCGAGCCTCACTTTTATTATATATGTTCTAATTCATGTTAAAGCAACATCTCTTGCTTTCCTTACGAACCTACGATTATCGATAAAATAACTATTTTACTTATCTTATCATCACACCATTAGTGATACAAAAATTATTTTACTTTTCTACGTTATCGATATGACAAACATTATACATTTTTGTTTATAAAACGCTTGCAAAGTACCTATCTTCATTTATCACAATTAATTATGTTTTATTTTGTCTAAATAACAACTTGTTATTATAAATTTTTTTTTTCGACTCGGATATCATAGCTCTTGGCATTGTTATCAATATTCCCTCATTTTTTAACCATTTATTTACTTTTCAATCGTGTCACGTTTTTTTAAAAAAAAGATGTGGCTTTAGTGGTTTTGACGACGCCTCGTTTATGACATCACGCTCCTTCACCAGGGACGGAGCTATGAATTTTTAAAACTGTCGAATTTTTAACTTTAAATCATGTTTTTCGAACTTTTACCATCAGTTTTATAATTTTGCGGTATTAATTTATACTTTATCGAAATCCGAAAATGGAGAAAATGGCTGAATGAACTCGTCATATGTAAAAATAAACAATCAACCCTCGCGGACCTGGAATCACTGTAAAATCATAGTGAAATCACAGTGAGATTATAGTAAAAACATTGTGAGACCATCATGAAATTACGGTGAATTCACCATGATTTTGTGCCATTCGGTCACTGTAGTTTTATGGTTATCTCACAATGATTCGATAGTGGTTTCACAGCAAATTCACAGTGAATTTACAGTGGATTTACAGTAAATTCACAGTGAATTCACAGTGAACTTACAGTAAATTCTCAGTAAATTCACAGTGAACTTACAGTAAATTCACAGTGGATATACACGGAAAAAAAATGAAGTAAATTTCACTAAAAAATATGAAAATAATTTTACTATATCCGATTCACTAAATTTTACTATATTAGAATGGAAACAAATCAAATTAAATTTTTAAGAACTTTTAATTTTTTATCATTAGTGCTATCATTTTGATTATTATTGTTATTTATGTCATCTGTATTGGTGTTCGTATCGATTTTTATTTTTAAAAATCACTTGTTTTAACCAAGATTCGAACCCTGATCTCCCGCGTGCGAGTCCTTTCCTATGTCTAACGGCCTGATGATTCCTTTGAACAAAAGTTTCTGAACTTGTAATACATATTTTTATATGCTATCCCTACCAACTTTTAATTTTATCTACACATAGTAAAATTTAATTTACAGATTATATAATCGTGTTAGCAAAAAATACATTACGTACAATAATTTTTAATATCTTCTTATGTAATAATTGCCAACCAGTAAATTTTACTAAATGTTTTCAATAATTAAAATACAGAAAGTATTTACTGACATCTGTTATTAAGTTTTACTACAATATTGTAATTTTGACTATATTTTTTTTTCCATGTACAGTAAATTGGCAGTGAATTTTTGGTGAATTCATAGTAAATATACAGTAAATTAGCAGTGAATTCACAGTGGATATCATATACTGTGGATATCCTGTAGATTTCTTACCATTTTACTCGTAAACTTTGGAACTGAAAATAATAATAATAATAATAATAATAATAATAATAATAATAATAATAATAATAATAATAATAATAATAATAATAATAATAATAATAATAATAATAATAATAATAATAATAATAATAATAATTACGAAGTATGAATTATTTTATTATAATTTAGAATTATTTTGACATCTTATAAATTTTTTTTTAAAAAGAAAAGCTCCATATATACACACAGTCATTCAGACGTCACATGGGAAATGATATGAAAAAATGTTCGGGGCCTCCTAACCTCGCGTTCAAATGAAAACTCGATTTTCGAATATCGAGGTAAAAAAAAGAAATTGTCACTATACCACTCTAAAGCTACGATTTGACGACTGTGGTGTCAAATCATCATAAAACTATAGTCAAATCACCAATCATTTACCGTGGAATCATGGTGGAATCACCATTAATTTACTGTGAAATCATAGTGAAATCACCATTAATTTACCGTGGAATCATGGTGAAGTCACCATTAATTTACTGTGAAACCATGGTGAAATCACCATTAATTTACCGTGGAATCATGGTGAAATCAAAATTAATTTACTGTGAAATCATAATGAAATCACCATTAATTTACTGTAGAATCATAGTGAAATCACCATTAATTTACTGTGAAATCATGATTAAATCACTATTAATTTACTCTAAACTCGCAGTGAAATCACTAATAAATCACAATGACAAAATGGTACAAAATGACTGTGAGTTCACGATGAAATCACCGTAAATACACCGTAGAATTACGGTGAAAGTGAATTCACTGTGATTTCACTGTGATTTTACAGTGATTCCAAGTCCACGAGGGAAGACGTCCGATTTTTTTTTTAGTTTTATTAGGTGTTTTTAACTTATTTGAATTTATATATTTTCTTGCATTCATCAAACGCATTTTGACAACTAAGGTTAATGTCTAACTATAATAAGAGGTGTATACTTAGTGTTCTAATAAACTAATACATTAAAGCGAAAAATGGAATATGGTTATCTTAAAGTTCTAAACTACATATTGAAAACATTATATCAAGTTGTTTGAAATCCAAACTTAGAAAACCTACTTTGGTATGTTCACTGGCGTATAACAATTTATAAATGTAAACAATGCAAGATATGTTGACTGTTGTTAAGTACAGACTCTTTGACATATTATTTTTAATAAATGGGCGGGAAATCGAAAATAAGGTGCAGTAGATTATTGACTAAAATGAACATGATATAATTATTGTTAAAAGTGTAAAAAATTCAGTTGGAATATATTTTTGGAACACATAAAACAAACATGAATTAAAACGACAGTTTTAAAAACTCATAGCTCCGAAACCAGATTAAAACCAAAATTGAAATTTTCAGGGCTGTTTGGGAATAGAATGATGTGTAATCTCTGAAATTTTTGAATGATTTGGAATTGATAGAAAAAAGTTGTGGGTATCTGAAAACAGCGATTTTAAAGAAATCAATCGGCTTTATGTGGCTGTATTTCGGAGACATAGCAGCAATTAGCAAATAATAGGGTAGAAATCAATAGAGCATACTTCAACGAACAATTTGAGCTCCCGATCATTTCTTTACTAAAAAAATTGTAGATTTGAGAGCACTTTGAAAATTGGAAAAAAATTATTTAAACAGTAGCCCAGTTAGAAACCTATAGCTAAGTCGGAATTAAGTTCAAATCAATGAATTATTTTTTTCTTGAAAATATCACATTAACAGAGAAAAATGTCGTCTTGATCGAAGCTTTAAGTTATATAGAAGCTGAGTCATGAATATTTGAAAATGACTGAAAAATCAACTTTTTTCAAATTTCGAAAAATTCTTCAGCGGCTGGATTTGATCGCATCGAGCTGAAGTTTTCAGAATCTTTTCTTTTTCTAACCTACTTTCGAAAAAAAAATCGGCGTTGAAATCGGTGCAGAGATCGGCAAAAATATTTTTTGTGCTACATTTTCCCTATTTATTAGTAGGAAAGTCAAAAAATTTTAATTGCTTAAGTACTCATAATTGTCGCTACTGAATTACAAAATATTATGAAAATAAGAAATTGTGGTCTAAGTATTACCAATTTTTTAAATACTTGTCGTGGAGAAAATTTTATTTAAAAATTTATTTTAAATGATCAATTCGTTCAAATATATTTTTAAATTATGTAAAAAATTGAAAAATGTATTTAATTAATTTTTAGATTTTTTAAACATTAAAAATTTTCTAAACTAAAATTTCCAATTACTTGAAAAATCAATTGTTTAAAATTTAACTTTCAATTTTCTGAAAAATTGCTAATTTCAGGAAGTGGAATTTCCAATTACCCTAAAAATGTATAACTATCGAAACTGAATGTTCTACACGGAAAAAAAAATTTCGTCACCCCAAGATAAGATAACTTACGGTAACAAATATCTTCCTTAGTATACGGATAACGAAACATTCGTTGTAGTTACAATGATTTTGTAATGGTAGCAAATCGCTTGTTATGCTTATCAATGGTTTGTTACTACAACAAAACTGTTGTGTTACAGTAAAAAAACTGATTTGTTAAAGTAACACACTTCATTTTTAGCACTGACAAAAATATTTTGTAACCATAAGCTAAGATTACTTACGGTAACAAATTCCAGGTTTGTAATACGAACAACGAAACTTTTGCTAAAGTTACAATGTCTTTGTAATACTAACAAACCATTTGTTACGCTAAGTAATGGTTTGTAACTGTAGCAAAACTGATTTGTTAGAATAACACATACGACTTGTAGTAAATACTGGAAATGTTTTGTAATAATTACGTGAAAATTTTAGACATCCGATTAATTCAATTATTAAGAAAAAATTAATTTTTTTATTTAAAGATTAGAAGCTATCGCAAATATGTATTAAAAACAATATTCTATCGAAACTGTAGGATAACATTAAAACAATTATTTATTTCCTTCATTAGATAAGTTCAAAAATTTTAATGTAATCATAAATTGCATTCACGTCATCGGTTGTCTCTGACTTCAAAGGAGTATGGGTTACTCTCATTTAAATATAAATAGTAACAACGTACTTCAGACCTGTGCCACGCTTCCTGTCATATGAGACATATAAATTAAGATATTTCTTGTGTGAGTGTCAACTAAAAGTATAGCATAAGATAATAATAATAATAAAGATAAATAATAATAAAAAAAAAATAATAATAATAATAAATAAATAAATAAATAAAAGTTTTGCTTATATTTTCTCCATGGCAACGCTCGTTGTTTATTGAATAACGTACGTATTCGTGTATATTAATCATCAAGGAGAAATTTATACCGCATTACTACTTTTTAATTAACAATTTTGACCAGGTATAAAACGCATTTATACGCATTATTCATTACATATCTAAATACCATATAAAAAATTTCTGGAAGTAAAATTGATTTGAGTATTTTAAAACGCTTGGACCAGTTGGAGATCGACAACTGGGACGTTCAGAACTTAAATAATGCCTATATCCTACTTTCTAAAGCCCCGACTAATTTATTGTAGCTTGCGCCTGTGACTATCCTACTCTGAAGCATCTGGGGACGTCGCGGACTCACACAGCAGACCTAACATTCCTAAAAAGGCATAAATTACTATCCTCAATCTTCTATTTAATTTATAACTTCCTATACCTATGAGCTATGAGCTTCAAAACGCTTGGACCAGTTGGAGATCAACAACTGGAACGTTCAGAACTCAAATAATGCCTGTATCCTACTTCCTAAGGCCCCGACTAATTTATTGTAGCTTGCGCTCGTGAAGTTCCTACTCTGAAGCATCTGGGGACGTTGCGGACTCACACAGCAGACCTAACATTCCTAAAAAAGCCTAAATTACTATCCTCAATCCTCTATTTAATTTATTACTTCCTATACCTATGAGCTATCACCTTCAAAACACTCGAACCAATGTTTGGTCGACAACTGGAACGATCAGAATTTAAGTAATGCCTATATCCTACTTTCTAAGGCCCTGACTAATTTATTGTAGCTTGCGCCCGTGACTAACCTACTCTGAAGTACCTGGAGACGTTGTAGTCTCTTACGGCAGACCTGAAATTTCTAAAAAAGCGTAGAATACTATCCATAAACTTCTATTTCATTTTTTCTTACCTAAAATCTATAAGCTAACGACATCAATCCTCGAATGAATTAGTGACACATAACCAGAACGTTCAGGACTCAAATGTTCAAGTTCTCGGAGCCTTAAATAATTTATTTAAGTTCGTATCCGTGACATTTTTTCTCCGAAACACCTGAATTTTTGGGTTAATGTGACTTTAAATTCTTATGTCTATATGATGTATAATGTCATTACTTTAACAGATAATTTTTTTTTACAAATTTAGTTTGCTATGATAATGAATTCACTTTGCTACGATTACAAAGATAAGTTCGCTGCTACAACAAATATTATTCGCTATGACAGCAAAATATGATTTGTTGCTGTAACAAATCTTGTGGTGTCCTAAAAAATCGACTTCTCAACTACGACACGATTCCATTTGTTGTCACAACAAATCGATTTGTTACCGTAAGCTAAGTGTGTCTGTTACTATAACAAAATTTTTCTTTATCTCGTCTTTTGTTATAATGACGAAACTCTTTTTCTCCGTGTAGTTTTTCTTATTAGAAGTTAGTAATTTTCGTTAAAATAATTTTCAATTCCTTGGAAAATAAGTAATTGTTTTGAATAAAATTTTGAATTTTCTTATAAAATGTGAATTTTGAAATAAATTCTTGAATTAATGAGAAAATAATATAATCATTAAACGTATAACGTTCTCTTCTATTTCACACGTCCCACGGCGGAGTGTGGGTAGTGCTCAATAGCCGTTATGGCCCTCCGTTGGTGGAAAAAACTGAAAATAAAATAAAAACAAAACAAAAGTCCCACCTGGAGATATCCTGAATCTCCCTGGACCCACAGCTCTGCTCAGGCTGGGTTAGAAATCCTAGTTGGGCGCCAGTTCGTGTGCCCCACGAACAAATTCAAAATTCCAATAAAATAAAATACTACGGAGAAAAATAAAAATGAAAAATAAATGAAATACAGGATAGCAATTTCAGGGTTAGGAATAGGAAAGCAAGAAAAAGATAGCAGTAATTAAAATAATAAATTTAAAATAATACCGAGTTGCTGACCATTTGCCTTTAACTATATTTAAATTAATATAAACAATATAATAATTGGTAAATAATAATATATCACACACACGTAATATTTATAAATCCTTGTAAGTAATAATCATCACGAAATAATAAGATGATAAGTGTAAATCATAATAATCACAAACTAATAATTCGGTATTTGTAAATAATCGTCGCAAAATAATAATATAATACTTGTAAATAATAATCGCAAAATAATATTATATTACTTGTAAATAATAACCGCAAATTAATTATTTAGTAATTGTAAATAATACTTGCACAATAATAATATAGTACTTGTAAATAATAATCGCACAATAATAATATAGTACTTGTAAATAATAATCGCAAAATAATAATAATTATAACTCAGTCGCACTCGACGCTCAGTGCGAGTAAAGAGATAGAAGTCGTGGAATCGGTCAGCAATTATATCCACCGCACCGTTCCCGTGTATAACAAACTAATACTAATACTATTAATAATACTCAAGTATTAGAAACCACCATTAAATAATTCAACTATTGAACATATTATTTAACCAATAAATAATAATAATAACAACTGTAATTATTGCATTGATATTCTGAGCTCAATAATTACACACTTCATCATATACCTATGAAAATTATTAATACTCAGAATCGACCATCTCTTTTACTCTTATGCGATAGACAAACGGCCACCAACGCGGGAACAAAATTACACGACAATGTATTAGCCAAAAAGTACTTACAGTTTACGTAATTAATCAATTCCCTTGGTTGCACGTTAATACGGTAAATGTATTTTCCTTTATGCTTTTTGTCAAAATACTCGAATAATGCCAATGGATTTATATTATCTACTCAAAATACCAAATGGCGTCAAATTTATCCCTGTGGAAAAAATCTGATAGAAAATGTTAAATTCCAATAAGAATCCTGATAGGTCTATCTAGATCGAAAAATGCTCAGATAGAAATTCTATCGTAACTTATCTGTTAATTCCGAAAATTGAATTCTATACGGGTTTTCCATATGGTAATCTAGAGGATTCTTTTATTTTTTTTCATTGATTGGATTTTACTCGGATTCCCAGGTAGATTATTTATTGGATTAAATACAGCCAGATCAAAATAGTGATCTTATAAGTATACGCAGTTACTAGAAGCTATATTTTTTTATCTGTACGTACATTTAGGTTGTACAAGACATATATGTATCAGGATATTCTGCTAATAAATGTGTCAATATTACACTGGATGATCTACTCAATTTCCCTATCTGAAGCTAACAGTAATTGCTCATCTAATTTTTCTATCTTTATCGTTTATAATAATGTATTTACAATACATAAATGTGATTATTTTGTGGATCTTTATAAGAAAATACTGTTTCAAAAACACATTAGATTCCAATAACTGAATCTGACATTTCATTAAATGAATTGTAATTGTATCTATAAGCAATTGCAGGTTTCTTTTTTTTTTTTTTTGGTTTTTTGTATTAGTTATAATAAACACATTATTTCAATATTATTCATAAGTTGGTAAGAAAATTTTCTATGTAGTAAGAATCAATTTCTTTCGTTTGAAACTTTTCTAATAATTTCTGACTTATTTACACTATTATCACGGAAAATTGATATGAATTTGTTTTAATGTGCATCCCAGTTAAAAAAATTTTTTTTTGTTTTATTTCCCTACAATTGAGCTGAAAATTTCAATAGTTTTTCTGATTGAAGTATAGAAATAGATTTTTTTTTTAATTCTAATTAAAATTGAATTAAAAAAGTTACAAATCTTATCATTAAGTAGATCGTATAGAGATTTACACCATGGTTGAGAAATCCGATTCACCAATAGGATTTGATCGGAAATTTTCGTTAAATATAATATTTTCTGAGTAAGACCAATCGATTCTCGTTCAAAATTTTTAATCGAAATGGATCGGTTCCAATCGGAAAAAACTAACGAAATAAAAATATTATTTACCGTTTGGAACCAATTCATTCCAATTACAAATTTTAGTGGGAATCAATCGGTTTCAATCGGAAAATAATATTTTTATTTTTATGCACTTTTTCCGATTGAACTCGATTCATTCCGATTTAACTTAATTGGATCCCAATTGGGCTCTTAACCAGGATAGTTTCACCTGTTAAATCCAAGAAGCCTTATTAGCACAATTACCAATTTTCGTGCTTGAAAGGATCGTATACGGACTTACTATTTTGATCGTAAAATCCAATAAATCCCATTAAAGTAGTTATCAACATTCTCTATAATTTTAATTATTTTTTTGTACGTTAGGTGTTATAACTTATAACTATAATAAATAATTAGATATACTCTAAAATTGTTTGAAAAAAAAAATCGTTTTGTTTTTAAGTTACTAGATATCATAAATAAATTTTGTGTTTTGATTTATATTTTGGAAAAAATGATAATAACTTAGATTAATAATCGTCATTCGAATTTATTCTGAGAAAATAGCATTTTATTTCTCAACTTATAAGTATAAAAATTATGTAATTTTGGTGGTTTCTTAATATTATAAAACTTTAATTATATCTTTAAAAGTATTCGTTCACAAACAGGGCAAGTACCAGGAAATTGAGTATTTGCATACTGAAAAATAATTCATGGAAAATATTCTGTAATAGTGTATGATATATGTTAATGTATTGTATTGGAAATTGTGTGTAGTAGACAATGCTGGTGGTAGGGGTAAAGAATTTGTCAGACACAATGTAAATACAGTCGAATCGCGTTATAAGTCCGGCTAGTATCTTTTTCTTTTAACCAGACTCACGTTAATATGAGAGAGACACTAAGCGGACTTTTTTAACTTTCTTATAATTATTGTTTAACTTTGTCAGTGTTTTTAAAACAGTAGGCACTGCAGTATTTACTTTAAACATTGCAAACCAATTTTTAATTTCAGTTTACATTATAAAAAATTACTAAGTGATTTTTTAATGTGTATCGATATTTAAGAGATTTTTTAAATTGTTTGTTTCACTTACGATTGAGCTAATTGAATTATTGATTAAAAAGATAATAAGAGAGTTTATAATTGCAATGATAAATTGGTTTGAACAAGTGTCGTGATTGATGGGAATTTATCGGAATCTCCAGTTTCATAAATAGAATCTCCTAGATTCCATTGAAAAATTGTTAGCTATATGCTTGGGTGGGTTTGTTTTTCTTTTCATTATATTATTGTCTGCTAACAATCAATTATCAATTTTAATTTTAATGTATTCTGAAAAGATGTCTATAAAATCTGCAGAAATAATTTAAGTTAGTTTTAATATTGTCTATTTATTTTGAAAATGAAAAAACTTTTTAGATCTGTAACAAAGTTTTAGAGGAGTTTTAATTTTTCAATTTTTTTCATTTATTTAAATAATCTGTGACTATAAGCAGTATAAAAAATTAGAAAAAGTCTTTTATTTCCTTCAATTTTTGATTCCTTTAAAATTTAAAAGGAACAATACAAAATTTCATTTTTCCCCAGTTGTTTGTTCTAAATATTTCTGTATTAATTGGACTTTATTTGCATGCGTAAAATTACGGTTTATTTTTTGCTTCCTGAAATATATTAAATTTCAGACTTAGAACGACCGAAAAAAATACTACCGAAAAGTGAGAATTATTTAAATTTATCTATGTTATTCGTATATTGATATTCCCCATGATTAAGAAAAATGATTTAATCCATGCTAAATGTATATCTATAAATTAGTCGACTCGAATTGTTTTAACTCATTTCAAATTTGTTTGAATCATTTCAAATAATTTTTCTTAATCAGGAGAATCGACAATTAAATGAAAAGTCATATAAAATGTTTAAACCTAGTTTTCTAGATGAAAATTACATTTAAACATTTTCTTGCCTCAAAGTTTATTTTCAGTACATCAATATTCGTATGTTACAGAAACTGAGGAAAAGCCTGATAAAATAGTGAAAGAGGCTAATGGATCAACGAAAAAGGGAAAAGGCACGAAACGGATAGAAGTTTCTAGCTCCAGTAACAGTAGCAGTGCTAGTAGCAGTTCTGGTGAAGAAAGTACGAATTCTGAAAGTGAAACTAGTAGCAATAAACACGGCAATAACTAAACTTTTTTTTTATCTATTCTTAATTTTTTAAATAATAAATATAGTTAAGTAACATAACAGAGTACAATTATTGCTAATAAATTTTACTGCTAATGATGTTGATAACTGTTAATTAAAGATACTAATAATAAATAAATAAATTATTATAGACTTTAAAGTTTTAGTTTTTTGGTTTTAGTATGGTACATATAAGTAATTGTTAAAAAAAGATCAATTTTATTCTCAATTATTGTTTCTGAGTAGTACGTGAATGAAGACGACGTATTATGATCAACACCATACCATCTGATCATTTTATAATTTGGAATATCTGGTAAATTTAGATGCAACGTCAAGATGAAATAGTACATTTAAAGACTTTTATAACATTGATAATATATGCTTATAGATTCTTATCATATATTAATATTTTATTTCGTGAAATACATTAAATAACTATACAAAAGATAAAATATATTCGCAAATACTGTTTTCACACAGTATGTTACTGAAGAAAATGTATTAGGATCAACCGCATATGATTTGATCGTTCTCTTATTTGGATTACCTGATAAACTTTACTGTAATACTGAAATGGAATAATGCATTAAAATGCTATACAGATATTGCTGATATTTTCTCATAGATTTTTATAAGTCGTATTATTTTTGGCTTAGGAAAATACATATAAATAAACATTAAAAAAAGATCAATATAATCCGTAATTACTGTTTAGAAACAGTACGTAGATATAAATATTGTATTTGGATACAATGGAAAGCTCTTTCAATCTGATCGTTTTCTGCTATCAATGCCTAAAAAACTCTAATGTAATATTAAAATACAATAGTACATTATTAGACTAACCTGCTATTGCTAATACGTTCTCATAGATTCTTATAAGATGCGTTGTTTTTTATTTAATGAAATATATATATATATATATATATATATTAAAAAACGATTAACTTTATCTGCAATATCTGTTTTTAAACAGCACGCGAAAGAACAATCTGTATTTCGATCGACCTCATACAATCTGATCATCTTCTGATTCGAATTATCCGATAGAGTTTGATATGTCAGAATGGAAAAATACTGAACAGTACATAGTGCATATTTCTCATAAATTTTCATAAAAAAACTTATGAACTTATCAGTAATCTCCCAATCAAAACAATAAGTCGAAACTCTCAGTACTTTATTTTGCTTTTTCATCCATTTTTCTCATCAAAATCCCATAGAAAAGTATACAACAAATATGTGTAATTTACTGATACAACCTCATTAACTCTATCGGTAAACTTTAGTATCGCAATTCTGGATCATTGTTAATTGGAAATACTGATACACTCCAATTCGTCGTTCCTGTACCAGATTGAATCCGATAAGTCTATGATTTTTTTCGTTCATCTGTAAGTTTCCGGAATTGCTGTTTCAAAAACACAATAGTTTATCATAACTTCCAATCAAACATCGTATTTTATTTGGATCTATCAGGATTTTTCCACAGGGATAATTATACAAATGCAACAGAAGCACACACGCTACTCTTACAGAGACTAACCCACGTCTGACCACGGAAGCACGTGAATTTCATGCCGGCACTTCGGCCGGCGCCATTTTGTCATAGATCTACTTCAACCAGTGGAGATATATATCTGTCGCATGTTATTTCTTTACAGTACCACCAACATAATACATAACTTTGGCCGTGTAATTTATCCAGTTCCCGACGCTAAATGACCAATTGTCCCTTTCATAATTAATTATTAATATGATTTACAAATAAATCAATCAATGATTTATTCACCAAACTAGTAGATTTATTTATAATAAATAAATTTACTAATGCCAACTGTTGCGTTGACGTGCAGGCGTCAACCAATAATAATAATAATCACAAGCACATGAATCAAATGCGCAATTATTTCTCCCAGCGTTACAAAAATTCAAACATATGCTCAAATTAATCAGTGAAATCTCCTGATTTAAATACAATTTATACCTAAGAAATCAATAAAGTATTATTAACGCAATTATTAAAACAAAAGCTTATATATAAACGAAATAATTATAATAACAAAATATCGGATGAGACGTGTGAGCAGCGTGTGCTGCCCTCTGTTGCCCACCGACCTGATGCGAGACTGCCGCGATATTAAAATATCGTGACAAACGAATTCCATTTTCTTTAGAGATTACTTAAGAACTTGTTTAAAGACAATAGAAAAAGATTCTCAAGGCGATTATTGACGACGATAAAGTGAAAAAAGTTTCTAAACGATAATTTTTTGCGTTATTTTTCTACACATTTTAAAGAATCGAAATAAAAAAATTATCAAATCTAACAACTTATTTCTTTAATTAATTTACCTAGAGAATAATTATATATTGAAAAATTCTCTATTAAAAGTTATTCGGACGTTCTTGTCCACAAAACACTTACGTATTTGAAAAAAAATGATTTAAGTCAAAAAAGTGAAGTTTTGGTGTTTAAACACTGGAACTAGAAATTTTTTTTCAAATCTGTCCGCTAATAACTTTAATTAATTTATATTGAGAATAATTATACATTGAAAAATTCTCTATTAAAAGTTATTCGTACGTTTTTGTCCACAAAATATAAATAAAATAAAAAAATTTAATGAATATTATCTGGAGGGAATTTCAACTTTGCTATGTATTTGTTTATGTTATACGTAATTTTTTACAAAACTACACAATTTTACTTCCATCGTTTCAATCGTCAATAATTTAATTAATTAATAAAAACACTGATTAACTGTAGTAATCGAGTAAGTGAAAGTATTAACAAAGTAAAATATTTTAACACCGGTAAAGAATATCTACACCGGCGGCTGCTTTATTTTCACACTGCTTTCGGTGTTGAAATTTAACACCCTTGATTTTAACACCTACACCGCTTGGACTTACTCCGATAATTTTTTACAGTGTATAATGCTACAATTAGTCTCTATGCAAACTATTTCAGAAAATAAATTGACTGGCTTGAGAAAAATTTTTAATTTTATTTTTTGTTCACCAAAGTTTTGTTACGTCCGATTAATTTTTATAATTTTCAAAAACAATTTTTTTTTTTATTCATAAATTTTATAATATACAATGAACCACGTAAACAACGAAATATCTATTAAGGAAAATCTTAGTGGGGAGAATAATGCGTGCGCCGACCAAGATAAGAAAATTTTGGGCCTGAGAAACAAAAAAAAATTACTCGCTCTCGTCTGGCTGCAATCATCAAGGTGCGAACAAGTGGTCACAATGAAGAAAAAGAAAAAGAAAAGTGTAGTATAAATTAAACTAGTATATTAATTTGAAGCTCATCAAGTACTTACACAGGAAAACAGGTATAACAAAATAAAATCAAAATATTACATAAAATGTAAAAGTGTTCAGTTACATGAATATTAAAATTAAAATCCAAACACGTGTCATTTATAAGTAAAGAATGAAATAAATTTAAAATAATGTCCAATTTAGTAATGTCCAAGTTATAAAATTAAAATTAAAACACGTGTAATTTAAAAATCAGAATATTACATGAAGTTTAAAATTGTTCAGTTACATGAATTATAACATTAAAATTAAAACACGTGTATATTAAAAATCAAAATATTACATAAAATTTAAAAGTGTTTAGTTACATGAATTATAAAATTAAAATTCAAACACGTGTATATTAAAAATCAAAATATTACATAAAATTTAAAAGTGTTTAGTTACATGAATTATAAAATTAAAATTAAAACACGTGTATATTAAAAATCAAAATATTACATAAAATTTAAAAGTGTTTAGTTACATGAATTATAAAATTAAAATTCAATTACGTGTCATTCACAATTAAAGAATAAAATCAATTTTAAAATGTTCAATTTAGTAATGTCCGAATTATATAATTATAAAATTAAAATTCGAACATATATAATGTAAAATCCAAATAGTAAATGTAATTTTTCAATTGTGTAATTAGGGTCGGCTGCTAGCCACCTAATACTTTTGTTATTAATCATGAATAACTGTTTTATGAGTTGACAATATAGTAGAAATTAAAATTCAAATATCGTATTATTAACAAAAAAATTAAACCTATCCTCCTTAATAAAAGGTCTCTGGGGTTCCCGGTCTATAGGCTTCGGCTTGGGCCAAATACCCATAAAACATTTATTTATGTCAATTTCTGACATAACAGTTTCAACTTTACTACTTGAATAATTTTTTTTTTTATACTGAGTATTCTTAGAACAAAATCACATGAATAGATTTTGCTAGAGAATTTTGTGTTTTATAACTATTCTCTATCCGATTCATTTTTTAATTAATTTGCATAGAAAGATTAATTATAAAACAGAAAAATCTCTATAAAAAGTAATTCATATTTTTTTTGTTCTGAAAACACAGTTGTAAGAAATAAATTATTCAAGTAGTGAAGCTGAAGTTTTGGTAAACAGAAAAAAAACTAAAAATTTTCTTCAAATCAGTAAATTAATTTATTTGGATAGAAAATAATTATAGAACACAAAAGTAGGGAAATTGACAATTATTTAAAAAGATAAAATGACATATTATTTTTAACAAATTTGATTTATTTTTTGAATTAATGTTATTCTATAGAGAATAATTATGGTACTCAAAATTTTCTGCTGACATTCAGTAGTAATCATACATGTTCTTCTTATCTACCTATTAATTTAAAAAGAAATGAGTACAGTAATTTGACTTACTTCTTATTTCCAATCAAACTGAGTAATATTTTCTAATTTTATTATTAATCTTAAAAAAAATTAAGTTCTTTTTTTCAATTATTAATTTTTCCATTCTTAAAAAAATTTGCTAATAGAAATAAAAATTTTTTTTCTAGCAATTACCAACACAATCCTACTTAGTAATTTTTCATGCATAAATTGATGAGGTCACTTTAGAAAGAAAGTCATTTGCAATTGCTTGTCTTCGATTTCCTGGTGATCATACATACGATCGAGTAGCTACTATAATTGAGGATATACATGCAGAATTTAAAGTAAGCAATAAAGTAATAGCGACAGTTACTGATAACGGATCAAACTTCGGAAAAGCATTCAGAGAGTCTGGGGTTGATGCCGATGCATATTTCGATAGTAATTAAAAAATTTATATAAGTATTAAAATGATTAAGAAAAAAACGACTATTTTTTATTTTCCAAGGGCATCTGTTGCGTAATCGAACTATATTTAAATTCAAATATAGTTGCACTTCCGACAGATAGAGGCAGCACCTACTGGGGCCTCGTGGCTGTTAAATTGAAACTTGACTAGCACAGTGCGACGCATGCGCATCGATTTATCCTGCCTCGTGTCAAGAAGACGGCCGCCATTATCTTTCGCTATATACATTCAACAGATAACACGTGTTATTCTAACCCTCGCGGTTTTCATGATACGGTTTGAACACTGTATTAAAAGAGTATAAACGTAGTCGATAACAACTAGTTTTACCGTATTTATACGGTATATTTGTGAAATTTAATTACGGTATTTCTACAGAGCTTATACTGCGTTTATACCGTATAAATAGTTTATTTTTACCGTAATAACACGGTACTTCCACCGTAATAATACGGCATTTGCGCTGTAATAATACCGCATTTCTACCGTAATAATATGGCATTGTTACCGTAATAATACGATTTTTCTACTGAGCTCACACAACAATTGTACTGATTTAATAAGGTGTTTATACGGAATTATATATATATATATATATATTGCTTTACAATATATTATGTCACTCGTATATTTTTAATCATACAGTAGAGACTCTGTAGACTTTTGATTAAAATATTTTTTTTTAAAGTTCTAGTTCAAATTCAGGGATAAATTATTTATGGAAACATTAATAATAAATATTTTTGTCATTATGTAATATAGGATGTACTATATTACCATCAAAAAAGGTACTTATCACTCTGTCAAATAACAAAGAGTACCCGGGCCAGAATAGTCCCAAATTTGGAATATAAAACTTCTGAAATCAGTTTCTTACCAGGGACACTACAAGTCGTAGACACTATCTAGTGGCGAGCACCGAACTATTCTTGCTGCTGCTGCCTAAGCACCAGTGACTTCCCTCTCCTCCATATATATCTTTTCTACCAAGAGATTTTTCTCTCGGTTTGAGCAACTTTTTTGTCTTGGTTGGAGCATACGAAAATTCTTACGTTAAACAAATAGTAATTATTTCAAGAAATTTTATATTTTTTAAACAAAAAAATGCAATATTGCTACAATAACCTGGCACGGTTTCCTTTGATAAAATATATCTTATATTAAAAAATAAAAACTTTTAAAACAAAGAAAAGTTTTTCGATTAAAGCATAAAAATATGTTAACTTGAGGAAAAAAAAAATTTTAATTCAAGATAAAAATTTCAGAATAATTATTTATTTGGTGTAAGAAAATATTTATTTTCCGAATCGTTAAAAAAAATTTTTTTGTATCAAGAATATTTTTCTTGGTTCGTTAACTGTATTTTCTGTGTAGAGAAACTAAAATTCAAAAGACGCGTGTAGGTTTTCATAACGTGCAAATAAAGAACTTTATGAGCTAAAACAAAACTTTTATGTCAAAATACCCATACTACATAAACACTGCAGTGTTCAAACATCTTTAAATTGAAGAACTTTCATAATTTTTAATCATAAAATAATTCTAGTTATAAATATTGATCCTAAATGTATTTCGAAATTATCTGATGTTCTTGCGAATCATTACTACATAGAAAAAACAGTTAACTCGAATCAATAAAAAAATTCCTGATTCAAGAAATTTTGTTTCAACGATTCAGAAAACTGAAATCTTCTTGCACCAAGTAAATAATTATCTTGAAGTTTTTATCTTGAATCAAAATTTCTTTTCCTCAAGTCAGCATATTTTTGTTTAAATTGAAAAATTTTTACCATTTTCAAGAGTTTTTATTTTTTAATATGAAAGAAATTTTTTTCAAAAAAATTTTTTTTTGAAAGTGATAATGAACTGTATTTTTTTTTGAACAATTGAAAGCAGAACATAGGGAAGAGATGAGTCATTTAAGAATGCAAGTAGTAGTAAAACATATTGTATCTGTTATAGAATCTGAAGATTGCTTGTTAATAAAACTAAAAGATATGAAAAGTATTTTTCAGCTTGTAAGAGTGAGACGGCATAATCACCGTGTGAATGCGGCATAACCACTATATATATACGGTATAAATATGGTGCGAACATTGTATAAATACCGTGTAACCACTGTTTAAATGAGGTATAGCGGCCGTATAAATACGGTATAACCGACGTTTAAGTACAACATAAAAACTATACAAATGAAGTATAATCATCGTATAAATACGGTATAGCGAGAGCGTAAATTCGGTATAACCACAGTATAAATACGGTATAGTCCCTATATAAATTTGGTATCAACACAATATATTTACGGTATTAATGCAGTAATAAAATTTCACAAACATACCACATTTATACCGTGGGTATACCGTAATAATACTTATACCCAAAAAATACCGGGAAAATACCGTAGAAATACCGTTATGGCAATTCTGTGAGGGAAATCTTATCATTTTGTGCTCATCTCAGAGTAATTTATTTTAATAATAATTTAATTAAATTCAGCATTCATCAAGCTCATTAAAACTATAATTATTTTTATAATTTTGGGCACCAGTGCTTAGAAAATAATTACAAAAAGAACTCAAGAATTCAAGTGATCGACGACCACGTTTCTCAAGAGGTTATTCACAAGGGAGACATCACAGGTGCCTTTTTTATTAAATAATTAATTATTACCAGTGCTCAATTAAATTAAAAGACTCAATATTCTCATTAATTAATTATCATTATGCTCAATATTACAATTAAATTGAATATTAACTTTCTCTCAGTAGCCTCTGCAATCATGCTACCACGTGTTCAACAAATAAATTCAATTCAGTGAAATTTATTACAAACTCATTCAAATCAATTAAATTAAGTGATCATAAATATTATAAACTCAATAATCTCATTTATGTATGCATTGGTGCTATTAAAAATAGTAATTCAAGTGTTCAATTATAAACTTCGCTCGGTAACCTCTGATTTCATGTTACTGTTTTTCATGACATTTTTTACAATCAAATCAGTGTTCAACTAAATTCAAACTAATTGCTTTAATTATTTAAATCAATTACTCGAGCTCAATTTTATAATTTGCATTCAATCAATTACGTATTCATGAGCTCAGACAATTAACAGTATTAAATAATTAAATCAACGATTTAATTGTGTAACCCAGTGATATTATGTGCTGTGACAAATAAAAATATTGTTATATTTTTTAATATGCGTATGATTCCAATACCCCAACCATCAACCAGTCCTGGCATGTATTTATTTAATTATTATTACAACAAAATCTTTTCAAAATTTTCAGCAGGGTAAAAAGTGCATTATTAAATTTAAGCTCTTAATAATCTATATTATTAATAAAATAATGAAAATGTCGTTCCCGACATATCTATATAATAAAAAAAGTTAATGTTATTAAATTTTGTATCATTAGAAAGGTCTTGGCTTGATTTTGTGCGTTTTCATAATTTAAACTCTATATATTGCTAAGTATCGAGATAAATTAATATTTTAATTATTCGGTCACTAAATATGAATATATATAATTATTATATACATACAGTTGAAAGAAAATAAAAAAAATTAAGTCTATGTCATGCCTTCTATGATTATTAAAATCAAACAGATTTAATTTGTTATGAGTGAAAAAAAAAAATATATTAGATGACTAATAACAAAAAATTTGACCATGCATAGATTTTTTTTAAGAATTTCACGAGTATACGATCATTAAAATCAATCAGTTTGCGAGTCAATGATAAGATTGTTCTCATTAAAGTTCAATGATAACAGAAATAAACAAAAGATTCTAGAGTATAGATTTCAATAAAGAGTTAAATTCAAATCATATTCAATTAATTTTGTAGTAATACTCGGGTAGTCACATAGTGACTGCAGGTTGCTTGTTTATATTAAGTACTTTCTAATTGCATGTTTCTATTTTCCATTTAAATAACATGGGAAAAACAATATTTATACAGATACACACACATATATATATATATATATATATATATATATATATATATATATATAAACAGAGTTTTTTCATGAATCTTTATAGGTTGTTCACAAGATGAAGATAATAACAGTGATTTTGATAACGAAGAAGAAGATGATCATGCACAAGTTGATTCAAGTAAAGACTATGAGAATTTGAAAAAAACTCTTCCCAATCATCTTTTATGTGCTAGTCATACTCTTAGCCTCATAGCTACGAAAGATATGACTGACGGAATCAAATCTTCTAACGAACTGAGTGCAGCTTACAATAAGATGATCGAGAGATGCAATAATCTATGGACAATTACAAAGTCTCCAAAGAAAAAAGAAAACTGGCTTTCAGTTTTTGATCAAGCTCTGAAGAGACCTGTAATTACTCGTTGGAATTCGTTATACGATTCACTGATTCAGCTTTTTGGTCTAAAAGAGAAAATTTTGACTACTGCTGGGAAGTTGAAAGAATTCGGTTTTAATAATATCTTGAGGGATACCGATTTTAGGTCTAAAAAATTTAAACAATTGTTATTATAATGGAATTCCAAAATAAAGTCCAATAAACAGTCACCCTGTAGTTCTTCAAAACTTTACGCTGTTTTTGATTGTAGAAAGTTTGAAAACATATTTAAATTCAGTTAAAATCTTTAAATTCAAATTAATCTATTCTAAGAGTAAAAAATTTTTAATCGTCATTAATCGTCTTTAATCGTAAAATAATATTACGATTTCTGGTCCCGCATGAGAATTAAAAACGATTAAAAATTTCAATCGTTTTCAATTTTCTTTAATCATCAATTGACGATTCATGAGTATTTCAAACTATTAAAACAGTTTTAATCATCATTAATCAAATATTCTAATTAAGATCTTGAAACGGTAATAATATTTTCTTAGTTTGAGAATTTTCAATTTTCATAGCGGGAAGTTAAAAATAGGATCGATACTTTGGTAGAGGGACTGTTTGAAGTTTCGTTAGTGTATTCTACTTTAACATTATCATATTTTTTAGATTAATTGATGAATATCTCACATGACTGAAACCTCTAGCAGTAGCCATTGATAAAATGCAAGGGGAAAAACTATGTTCTTATGGATATTTACTTCCAACTCTTATAAGTGTAAGGAATCAGCTAGAGAGTTACCAAAAATTGAACCTCACTTTGTGTAAAAAATTACCAACTGTTCTTCTTAACGGATTACACAAACGCTTTAAATGTTTCTTTGATGTCACAAATGAAGGTCGAATCAGTGCTGTGGCTGCAGCATCACATCCAAAATTTAAGCTAAAGTGGTTAAGATGTTTAAGCACGGTAGCTCAAAATAATGTAATGTTGGCGATAAAAGAAGCACTGACAGCTGTCCCAGAAACTTCTCATCAGCAGGACTCGACTGATCGAAATGATATTGATGATTATTTCGATTTTAGTTCACCAGCAGAAGCAGAAGGTATTGCTGATCAAACTTTTGGGATTAGTGATCCAGAAATATTATTTCAAAAATTTAAGTCTGAGCTCCGTACTGATTTACAATTATTAAATAGTTATCCTGTCATAAAAGATATTTTTTTTAAATTTAACACTCCACTTCCATCATCAGCCGCAGTCGAAAGACTTTTTAGCTATGCGACGATGTTTTCTCTTCCAAAGTATAATCAATTAACTCATAAAAATTTTGAATTAAGAGTACTTATGAAATGTAACGCAAGCGCAAATAATAATACTATTTGATATAAAATGTATACATAAAGACGAATAATTTATCATTTCCTATATTTTCTATATTTCCTATATTAGTCATTTTTGGATCACGTAACATTGCAGTGTGTGACAATCACCGATATTTCTACAAATTCAAAATATGTTTCCCAATAAATGTGTATTTCACGAAAAATTATAATTTTATTGGTCACATATTACTCATTTTTTTAATAATTGGTACTTTGTTTTGAAAAATTATGAATTTTTTAAATAATTGATATTTTGTTTTCAACAATTACCAATTAAAATAAAAATAGTAATTTTACAGATCACCAATTACTCAATTTCTAAAATAATTGTTGCTATATTTTCCAACAATTATCGATTTTTTTTTAAATTGTTATTTTATTGGTCATCAATTACTCAATTTTAGGTAATTGATGCTTGGTGTTTTAACAATTGCCAATTTTTTAAAAATTTAGATTTGATCGAAAAACGATTACTCGTTTTTCGAATATTCATAATTTATTGCTCAGCAATACATATTTGTTGGAAATTAGAGATGTGTTTCTCTAAAATTATCAATTTACCTAAAATTTTACTATCATTTTTCAAACATTTTTAAATATTAAGAAAATTGACAATCTTTCATCAATTATTTGCAGTACAGATAAAAATAATACTCGACATCGAAAAATTACAATTTTCTAGAATAATTGAAAATTAAAAAATAAAATTTTTTTTTTGCTGATCTCTGAATCAGTGAACCACGTGCGCACACTTTCTTCGAAAAGTAATGGATCTGCCCATATATATATATATATATATATATTCATACATATATAAATTTTTTAACGAATGGTATTTTTGAACTCTACTCAACTAATTATGATAGTTTATGATTAAATTCCTTGAAAAATCGACTATAAGGACAAACACAATAGTTAGATTTTTGAAAAAATCTACCTAAAAAACATTCAAAAGTTACAATATATTTCTGAAGTGGCAATAATGTACAGACATCACCACAAGGAATCAAAATAAGTAGTATTCATTTATTATTACTGATGGAAAAGTATTTAGATAATCAATTGGATTAAAGGTGGTGTTTCTTAAGAAATAATTTGGTAACTAACCCAAATAAATCAAAATGTTTAAACTATTATTCTGATTACGTTAACACCACAGTGTGAATGTATAATTTTAATATTACAAAGTAAACCTTACAATATTAAAAAATATTATTCATTTCACATTTGATATTATAATCTTCTTCCCTTAAGTTTATTTCGTAGCTTATTAATCTAAAAATGGACTATTGATGGTTGAGATAATATAGCAAAGGTTATTTAATAGGAGGGAAATTTGACTTTGGTATTATTTGACGCATAACTCATGGTCTGTCAATAATAAAGTATTAATTCGAGATCTGTACGTATTTTCGACGCAATTACTAAGTAAAAATAATATATATGAATTAGGGTGGCGCAAAAAAACAGACTGTTTTTTTTTTTTTCGATCTCGCATGAAAATTTGTTTGTTTACGATGTTTTAAGAAGCCTCTCCAAAAATCAGCTCGATAAAAAATTTTTAAGAGGTCGCTCACGAATTTTGAAAATATCAAAAATGAATGAAATTCGGATTTTTGATTTCAAAATTTTTTTTTTCTCGTGGCAGCAATAGTTTATACTTGTAAAATCATGACTATGCTGAAAATTTCAGCCCAAAATTCAAATATTTAAACGGCGCTCAAGAATTTTGAATATTAACTGATAATATGTAACTAATAGTTTGAATTGGTTTTTGTATTTTTTCATAACTCAATTATTGTCATTTCAGTAAAATATAACTTTTGCAGAACCAAAAATATACAGGATAGTCTTTAACAATAAAATTTGGTAAGTTTTGAATAAGCGAAAAAATCTACAAATTGGATTAAAAAATAAATAAGTATGTAAAAACTTATTATTTCTATTTCTCGGGTTTTATTTTCATTCATTGTCATGTAAATTGATGGTGAAAAAATCGAGAAGCTTTATTATTAATATTCAAGGATCGCTCGAAAACATCCAAATGACAGCACTCGGAAACATTCAAAATTCTTGAGCGAGGTTTAAATATTTGAATTTTAGGTTTAAATTTTCAGCGTAGTCATGATTTCACAAATATAAACTATTGCTGCCACGAGAAAAAAAAAACAATTTTTTTATCAAATATCCGAATTTCAAGCATTTTTGATATTATCAAAACTCGTGAGCTCCCTCTTAAAAATTTTTTATCGAGCTGATTTTTGGACAGGCTTCTTAAAACATCGTAAACCAACAAATTTTCATGTGAGATCGAAAGAAGAAAAATATTCGTTTTTGCGCCACCCTAATATAAATATATGGGTAATTCTCATGAAATCTCGAAATTCTTGTCCTTTCAGTTTTTGCAAAAATATAACTGATATATGATGGTAATTATTTTTTCCTTCAAAGTAGCATTACTGAGACTAATAATGTCAGTAATAATTTTTTAACCATATGGATATCTTTAAGGAATATTATATATATAATACCCTGAAAATCATTCCCTCACTATGTCCCAAACTCCAAATTGCAGTACTTTCCAATTTTTAAATCGACATATTTTTAAAAAATTGGTTATTGAATTTTCCTAACCAATTAAAAATACACTAAATTTTGAAAAAACTTTCAATTTGGTATAATAAGTAATGAATAAGTGTACAAATGTCTTTTTTACACGTGTCCCATAAAAAAATTATTCTCTTACATCCTTACCAACAGTCGATACATGAACGATATATGAACGCGCTTGTGATTGTAAATGAACGCTCTCAGTGGTTTTTGATAGTTGGCAGTACTGTTAATTGTTCCAAATGGTCTATTTATCTCATGCGTGTTAGACTATCTATAGCAGGATGATATCACAAAGATATTTCGAAGATTACATTTTCAGCCATCATTCCATCACATTGAAAAAAAATAAAGGTAATTACTATATCTAATTATTAATTGCACTGTAAAGTAAGTTATTAGAGACATTAAATTATCACAAAAATTTAGAAATTTTATTTGAAATTACCACTGATAATATCGCAAAAATAGGAGACCTCGTCGAATAATCAGACACTATTATCGCATTCCGTGGAACTCAAAAAATTCGCCAATTTGTGTTTGCTGGTGATATGCTGGAATTCAGAAGCCTTTCTTGCTCTCAATGTATGGAAAAATGTATTCATTTTCATCTGGGATACTACTCGTCTCCGAAAAAACCTTGTATTTCAGCAACGCGTAGTAAAGTACAAACTCGATCTCAAAGTGGACATTCTTCTAATAAGTTTTCTGTTGGTAACGATTCTCTCATGGATGTAACCTATGATATAGATGCCTTTATCAGATGGAACAATGAAATTTTTCCGGGGAAAATAATTTCAGTTTCTGAGGTAGCCGCTTTTATAAAGTGTATGGAAAAAGAAATCAAATCCTGGAGATGGCCAACAATCAAGGACGAGCAGTGTACTCCTGGACAGATGTCATACAGAAAATTAAACCTTCAAAATTGATTCGAAGAGGATGCCATTCAGTAAGAGAAATAGATCAGCTCAAGTTGTAAGATTTAAGCTTAGACTCAATAGCAAGGGTGTTGAATGTGATCCATGAACGACTGTTATATTATTAACTTTGAGACTGAGTAAGCTATGACAAAGATTCTAAGTGTGTTCTAAAATCTTTATAACAGATTTTGAAGTTTCTAAGGAAGTAAAATATGTTTGTTAATCTTCAAATTGCAATATTAATAATACTTCATAGTGTTTAAGTTAGTATTCTTTATAAAAGTTATAAAAACATTTTGAAAATAAAAAAACACTATATTCTATAAAAAAATGAATAATTTTTTTTATTGATTCTCAAGAATTGCCTATAAAGATCATTCCCTCACGTTAGTCATCATTTCCTCACTTTTAAGTTTTCAAATTATTTTTGTAAGTCACTTCAAATAAGTTTATTCTGGGCACCACTATGTCAGTAAAATTTAGCAACATATATATTACAAAACTGATAAAAAGAAAATTCAAATTAATTGAAAAATTTTCTAATAATTTATTTCTACCTAATTTCGGAATTTCATGAAAAGTACCCATATATGGTAAACATATACTCAAAACTATATGGTACAGAAATAAATATATATGTGAAAATACATTAAATCTTATATAGAACTATATTTAGATTTTGGCCGATTTTATTATATTTCTATATATGTTTTCTCCTATAGGATTTCATATATTTCCATATAACTTCAATATATTATTTATATACTTGAAAACTTATAAGTTTTGATATATTAAAAAATAAATGCTATTTATATATGGAAACAAATAAGAATACATATATAATTATCAATATATAATATACGGCTTTCATATAGGTACAGATATAAGAAACAGTCGTGTTCGAACAGTCGAACTGATCGGACGCGTGTGATTAAAGCGCTTAGTGTATACAGTGATTATACGGTATAGTTAAGTGCAAAGATAATCCTCAAGAATTTATAAACCAAGGCTCACTAGTATTTGGCAATTGACTTTATATTTTCGACTAAAAAAGTTTGGGTGCCCTTCTGACTACAGAAGCCCCATTCTTTAATTATAAGATGAGTACCACCAAACCGACTAGTTACGTAAGTGCGGCACAATCAGAATTATTCCCTACAAAAGATCAAGCTATCGTATTAGATGGTATTGAGGGTGTATCGATCAAGGAGTACGTCATGGCTATCGCCGATTTAGTGACACCTACTGCTATTAGATTCGTCTCACGAATGTCGAATAACCGAATATGTATATATTTGTCAACTAAAGAAATCGCGCAAAAGCTAGTGGATGTTCATAAAATAGTAATTGTAAACGAAACACCTCTGAAAATGAGACATCTAATATCTCAAAATAAATGTATTATTATTTCCAACGTCCCACCGTTTGTTCCTCATGCATTCTTAGTAGATTTACTCAATAAACGTGGAGTTAAACTATTGTCACCAATAACATTCCTAAGGGCTGGAATCAATGATAAAGGTTTCACGCACATTCTCAGCTTTCGGCGGCAAGTATATATAGCATCTGATGATTCTGAAAAAGTCCCAGATCATGAGCAGATCATCTATGATAACACAAACTACTGGATCTATTTTTCACCAGATACATTAACGTGCTTCTTATGTAAAAAAGAAGGCCACCTAGCGAGAGTGTGCCCTGAAAACACAGAAAATCATACCAAGACTGATAACCCTAAGAAAACTATGGACACAAATGTAGGTAGCTATATTGCGGCTAATGAACAACATAGTTCCCAATCCCAGGAAACCAACATAGCAAGCGCAGAGAATGTTAATCCGATGATGGTAGTAGATAAAGTTACTAATAATAAAAGACCATTATCTGAGTCAACTATGACATCATCAGATGATTTACCGAGAAGTACAAATATGGAAACGAATCAAGTTTACTTTAAGCCTCCTACTGAGGTCACCAAATCTAAACAGGAAAAAAAAAAAATTAAAGAAAGATGCCAATCCGGTGAAAATAAGTCAAGATAATGACTTGGAACCGCTAAGAAAAATAATCGAAACAAATCCTACTAGATACAAATTTAAATATCTAGATTTTAAGAACTTCATTGAGAGAACATATGGCAGTAGAAATATCGGTCAACTTGTGACTGAATTTACAGAAAATAGTGCTGACCTCGCACTATCGCTCAAGGAATTATACCCTTATCTTATCATACGCAGAATGAAAAATAGATTCATTAGAATAAAAAATATAATAGAAAATAACTGCCTGGATGATAGCCTTACAGATTCACTCTCAAGCTATTCAGAAAGTGATGATAATCTTTAAAACTTTTATGGTAAAAATGCTTATCATCCAGTGGAATTTGAATGGCTTCTCTCACCGTCGTGAACGCATACAGTTATTCAAACAAAAATATAATCCAGCCATATTTAGGTTTCAAGAAACTAATTTTAAAAATAAACATGCAAAAAAGATGAAACACTATAATTGTTTTCACAAAAATAGAACTAACATAGTACAGGCGAGTGGAGGGGTAGCCATATATATAAGGGATGATGTCAAAGCTAGCAATATAAATTTAATTACCCCACTGGAAACGGTTTCTGTTAAAGTTAAAATACCCTTTGAAGTAACTATATGTAGCTTATACATACCTAACTCTTTAATAATGGATAATACAGACATGCTAGACAATTTAATTGAACAACTACCGGTGCCTTTCATGCTAAATGGAGACTTAAATGGTCATAACCAGATATGGCACTCAAAAATTACCAATAATAGAGGAAAATTAATCGAAAAATTTATAGAGAACAATGATCTAATTATTTTAAACAAAAACAAACCTACATACTTCTGCACAGCTACAAGCCAAACAAGCATCATAGACCTAAGTCTATGCTCACCTAGCATTGCTCAGCGATTTAGTTGGGATGCAGAAGATGACCCTAACGACAGCGACCACTTCCCATTACTCATAAACATTCTTAATAACATAGATATGACTGATAACAATGACGTCACCACACGGCAGCATTCCTGGAATCTAAGAAGGGCAGTTTGGGAGTACTATACGTATTTAATGGATGAAAACATTACACCAATAAAGGAATTATTATGCACGGACTCAACTGGATTACCTTCCCTAGATGAATTTACGAGTAGGATGAAATTTCCAGCTAACCAATCGATTCCATCGTCCACTAATAAAAATAGGAAAAGAAGGATGCCCTGGTGGAATACCGAATGTGAACACGACGTAAAGGCAGCCAAGCACGCCTTTTACCTATATCGTAGGACACGTTCACAGGAACTCAAGATAAATTATAAAAAACTGAGAGCCAAGGCCCGAAGCACATTAAAAAAAGCAAATCCTTAGCATGGAAAAAATTTATAAAATCCCTAAATCCTCAAGCACCAACTACATACATTTGGGACACTATTAAACGCATTCAAGCACCAAAATCATCATACTTTACATCTACCCTGATAAATATGGAAAATAAAGTTATCAGTTCCCAATCTGACATGGCTAACCTGCTTGCAGCAACTTTTACACATAACTCAAGTGACGATAAATACACCAAAGAATTCATTGAATAGAAAAGAAAAACTGAAAGGGAAAATCATATAGTATCAATAACGGAGGACCACGATAACTCGGATCTAAATCATCTAAACCAGGAATTCATGATGGACGAACTAATGAGGGCCCTGTCAACTTGTAAATCTAACAGCCCTGGACCAGATGAAATTCCACTAGCTTTAATTACAGAATTAACGTCTAACTGTAAGCATCTCCTATTATCATTATATAACAAAATGTGGTCCACAAACTCTTTCCCTGAAATATGGAAGAGTTCTTTAGTGATACCTATCGCCAAACCAAATAAGAATAAAACAATTCCTACCAACTATAGACCTATTGCTTTAACATGCATATTAGGGAAAATTATGGAAAAAATGGTTAGCTATAGATTAAAATGGTTTCTTGAAAATAATAATATATTGTCGCCGTACCAGAGTGGATTTAGACAGTACAGATCCACCTATGACCACTTAGCAATGCTGGAAAAATTTATCTGCCAAGCGTTATCCGAAAAGGAACATGTTATATTAGTAAGCCTGGATATAGAGAAGGCTTATGAATCTACTAGGAAGCATAGAATCATCACTATACTAATTAAAATAGGCCTTAAAGGACATATTATAGCCTTTATTACTAACTTTTTAGATATCAGGTCAATAAGAGTGAGAATCGGGCAGTTTCTATCCAATCAATTCAACCTGGAAAATGGCCTCCCTCAAGGCACAGTCCTTGCAGTAGTCCTATTCTTGTTAGCGATTAATGATATTGTCAGTTGCATCAGTCGCCCGGCCATAGGTGCTTGGTTTGCTGATGATGGGGTTGTGATGGTCAAAGGCAAAAACATCCAGTCATGTACGGGATTCAAATTCTCCTCTACTAAAACCGAATTTATGATATTCACTCGATCAAATAAAATTAGATCTACGCTTCCTGACATATGTCTTGGTAAAGATATTATAAGAAAGGTAGATTCTATAAAAATCCTGGGTCTAACGTTTGATTCGAGATTAAAATGGAATATTCATATCAAGGAATTAAAAAATGACTGCAAACGTAGAATTAATATTATCAAGACCTTGTCATCTATTAAATGGGGAGCAGACCGTAAAATCCTGATAAATACCTATAAAGCTATAATAAAACCAAAATTAGATTATGCAGTTATATTTTATATGTCAGCCAACAGTCAACTACTCAATACTTTAAATGCAATACGAATATCATCCTTACGGCTTGCCATTGTAGCATTTAAAACTAGCCCGACTAATAGTATTCTAGCAGAAACGAATGAAATCCCCTTAGAAATACACCGATCGACCTTGGCAATAAATTATAGCAACAAGAATAACAACAAACCCTGGAATGATATGGATAAGACTACATGGGATATTATGACAAATCAACAATCACTTCCTAAGCTCCTCAAAATTAGAGTTAAAAAATACAAAGACCAACTTAATATACAATCATATGAATCATTAAATAGAATCATCCCGAGCTTCCCACCTTGGTCAACTCAAGCTATTAAAATTGACTGGCATATATTAACTTTTGCAACAGGAAAAGAAAATATCTCAGACAACACCTATATAGGTTTATTTAACGAGATGATCTCCAAATATCCTAATTATGTAAAGATCTATACGGATGGTTCATCAAACCCACTGAATAAAGAATGTGCGATAATAAGTAATAGACAAGAAAAATTATGGAGACTACCTAACGCATACTCCTCTTTCTCGTGCGAAGTATACGCTATTGAGCAAGCTATCCAACAATTCATACACTGATCAGAATAAGGCAATCGTACTGAGCGACTCTAAGTCGGCACTAGAAGCAATAGACAATCCAAATTCAAATAATCCATTGGTAATGAAGATAAAAGATGACATATGTATGAGCTATAATAAAAACAAAGACCTCATCCTAGCCTGGTAACGAGAGAACTGACTACTTAGCTAAAATTGCTGCACTATCTCCTCTCAACACAAACATAAAAGTGCCGCCCAATGACCTTAATAACCTAACACGCAAAAACAGAGATGCATATTAGAATGCAGAATGGCTGAGTTCTGGCCCATCCAAATTATTCGCGTGTAGGGACAATATATGGCAACTGACACCTCACCCATACAAAAGGGATGATCAATGTCTACTGACTCGATTAAGAATTGGCCATACTAACTATACACATAAATACATATTCGAAAAATCAACACCGGCGAGATGCCAATTCTGTCATATAAAGTTGGCATCTATCTATCATTGGGTAGTAGAATGCACGAAACTAGAACTACAACGTAGAAGATTGGACATTCCAGAGACTCTACATGAAAACTTTAATAGTATTAGTGGATTCAACAAAGTTAAATTGTTTTTGAAAGCAACAAAACTAGTAAACTTAATTTAAGCTACTAGAACTATGTACAATGAAATGGTAACTAGGTATTAGCCAAATTGTATAAAGTAACATTTATCTATATTTTATATTTTATAATCTTTATATTAATTATGTAAATTGCGGTCGCTAATGACCTTGTTTTTGAAGCGACCTTAAGTTCCAAATAAAAAAAAAAAAAAAAAAAAAAAGATATAAGAAAATATATATCGTTTTTGGCCACTTATATGGTCCCATATTGATTATATATTTTTCCATATATATTTATCATATATGGTATTTTCATGTGGGTATATATAGGCAGATCCATTACTTCTCGATGAAAGTGTGCACGCGTGTATCATCGATTTGGACGCCGATTTTTTTTTTCGAAAGTAGGTCAAAAACGATGGTAATCCTAAAAATTTGAGCACAATACCCCTAAATCCGGCCACTGGAGTATTTTCTGAAATTTGAAAAAAGTAAATTTTTTGGTTAGTTTTAACAATTTCTATGTCAGCTTCTATATAACTTAGAGAAACTTTTCTGGCGAAATTTTTCTCCGTGTACACTCTATTTTCAAGAAAAAAATAGATATTTGCTCTAAACTAATATCCGGCTTAGTTGGAAGCTTTCAACTGAACCACTGAATTAGTAAAATTTTCCCGTTTTCTACAATCCTCTTAAATCTACAGTTTTCAGAGTAGAAGCATAAATAACAGCTGATTTTTTTGTGTGTAGGTGTATACTGTTGATATCTACCGTAGTTTTCCTCAATTGCTTCGATTTCGTTTATATACAGCCATTCAAAGCCGATCAATTTTCAAAATCGCTATTTTCAGATAGCTATTACTTTTTTCTCGGGACTTCGATTTGCTTTGAATTTTCAGGAAAGTTCCTTTGTTATATATTTAAAAAGCCCTAAAATTTCAACTTTAATATCGGGCTTGGAACCGAGTTATAAATTCTAATTTGAGTAGTGTATTAAGTAAATATTTCGAATTTAAGATCGCCGCTATCGTCCCTAATACTGAATACACTACTTAAATAAGAATCAACAGCAGCAGCATCAAAAATTTCAATCAGGTATTGATAACAAACTTAAAAATGAATCAATAATTCATTAGATGTATGAAGACTTATTCGCAAAAATTATTTTAAACGAATCAATTTTCGGGATGTCTGAAAATTTATATCTCGGATCTAATCTCGATACTAAAGTTAAAATTTGTAAGACTTTTTAAATATATAACAAAATAACTTTCCTAAAAATTTTAAGCAAATCGAAGTTCCGAGAAAAAAGTAATAGCCATCTGAAAATAGCGATTTGTGGAAAATTGACCGGCTTTGGATGGCCGTATATAAACGAAATCCAAGCAATTAAGGAATATTACGGTAGGTATCAGCAGAATACACCTACACAATAATTATCAGCTGTTATTTATGCTTCTACTCTAAAAACTGTAGATTTGAGAGGATTTCGGAATACGGGAAAATTTTGCTAATTTAGTGGTTCAATTGGAAGCTCCCAACTAAGCCGGATATTAGTTTAGAGCAATTATCTATTTTTTTCTTAAAAATAGAATGTAAACAGAGAAAAATTTCACCAGAAAAGTCTCTCTGAGTAATATAGAAGCTGACATACAAATTTTTAAAAATTACCAAAAAATTGACTTTTTTCAAATTTCAAAAAATTCTTCAGTGGCCGGATTTAGGGGTATTGAGCTCAAATTTTCAGATTCAACTTTGTTTTTGACCTACTTTCGAGAAAAAAATCGGTGTCCAAATCGGTGATCCACGCATGCAAACTTTCTGTCCATATATATATATATATATATATATATATATATATATATATATATATATATATATATATATATATATTTATTTATTTAGACCATCTTAACCATGAAAAAGGATTCACTCCTATTGTGGCTTTATGTCTGTGAGGCTCAAACGATTTTTTTTCAATTTCAAAACGAATTTTTATTTCATTCCAATATTTGAATACAATTCCTTCGGTCATACACAATTTTTCATATTTCATACACTGTTACATTTTTTGATCTAAAGATTAAGTAATATCAAATATGGAAGATATTAACTTTAAATGTGTTGACAATAGATGAGTTTAAGACATCAGTCGGCAATTGTTCCATTGATAAAATGCAGATGCAACAACTGAAGGTTTAAGTACTCAAAACATAGCGAGAAATAGGGAACGAGATAGAGAGAGAGAGAGAGAGAGAGAGAGAGAGAGAGAGAGAGAGAGCTGATAATACTGTTATAGTTAGAAATGTGTAGGTAACTGACTAAAGCTGGTATTTCTCTTAATTCAAAAAATATTTATTTTTTAAATCTTTAAAAATTATAGTCTAATAAAAATCGATTGATACTTCACAAACTGATGTTTAGCTTTATAGCAATCATGAAATCGTTATCAAATTGTTGATTTAAATGTTTTAATGATGAGAAAGAATTAAAATCTAGATATGGATTCCATCCTTCTAAATTATTAACTTTTGTTAAAACTTGACAAAAAATATTTTTCATGCGCTAAATACCAGAGCAATATTTATAGGAGAATTGTCAATAGATTTATGTTATAATAATATACGTTAGAAAATAGAAAATATTCTTCTTACCGTCCAGTGCTCATAGATGCATTATGATTAGAAAATGATCCTCCACCATAACGATAAGAACTGCTATTTCCATAGTACGACATTTTAAAACCTACTGTTGTCATAAAATAATAAAACTATAATATAATAAAAAAAACTACAATATTGTAAAGAAAACGAGAATAAATTATTTTTCGAAACACATATACGAATAGCGTCGGAATCACGAAGATAGTAACTGTTTTCACTCTGCAAAGTTATAAAACAAACTGAGTAAACTAGAGACTAAAGTATAATAATAGATTTTCTCTACATCAGGTTCCTCAGAAATCTATATATAAAATTATTTAGCTATATAAATATGAATGATTTTACTATATTTCTATACACTTAAGAAGAACCCACATGTGACTTCGAAACTCGCAAATTGAAAAAATGTATTCTGTTGAATTTGTATTGATTTCAGAGTGTGTCTTCAACTGTAGTCAATTTTTAAATGTCTGTTCAATAAAAGTTATCGATATAACTGAAAATATCTTATTTCTAATTGATGTTGACGAAACTTTCTGTTGACAATTCACAAGATACATATAATTACAATATCAAGTACCGTGCTTTTTTCTACAAACGTTTTTTTCTTTTTCTGTAGTTTATATGAGAATTTCATTGTAGACAATAAAAGGAACGCAATTCTCAAAGTTTAAGTCCTCAATTCTAATTTTAAGAAGTCGTGATGAAGTACTCATGTTTTCTCAATTAAGTGCATCTGTAACATCACTTCAACGAAAAAAGTAGTGTTTTGATTGTTTTTATGAGCTTGACATTAAAATGGAAATAACTAGAAAGCTATGCGGAATTTGAAAAAACTTTATCAGAAATAATTAGTAGGGAATAAAATTGTCTCGAAAAAAAATCTCATGACATTTTGTAGTAAGTCTAATAGTTTCGCTGGAAAAGTAAAAAGATCTCGAAATTTACTATGAATTTCAGTGCAAGCTCAAATAACTTATGAACAGATGGATTTATCGGAAAATGATAGGAGAATTTTTTTGTAGAGCGTTTAATTTCATACAAAAATGTATTCCGGGTTTATCTGTACAATAAGCCACTACCGAGGTATAAATTTGCAAACTCAAAAGTTTTTTTTCCCTCATGTTATTTAAGAAGAAATCGAAAATCACAAAGCAGCACCTCTTAGTATTAATATTAAGATTTCAAAATTCATCAGAATGTTTTTTTTATCATCTTGAACGATATTTTCACGGTGACTAAAGACAAAAACATTAGTTCTTTTTTTATTGGCCCATCCTAATATATATTAGAGTGCTTCAAACAAAAATTTTAATTTTTTTTTGCTCTTACCTCCTGAAACCTTAGTGGTTGCCGAGAAAAAAATCCTTCAAAACGATAGCCTCTTTAACTTAACTCTAAGAGGTCGCTATTTTAATTTTAATTTCCCATCCCATTAACATGAAAAAATTAATTTTTTTATTAAAAGTGTAATAACTTGTAAGCTGCTCAGGGCACAAAAGCTCGCTATTTCCAGGTTGAAGAGCGAGCCCTGCTTCTCTGAGGCAATTAAATAGTCTTCGAACTCGCGTTTCATGTTCTTCGAGAGAAGATGCATAAACTACGAAATCATCTATGTAAATGAATAGTTCTACATACTTAAGACCACTAGGGGTGGAATCCATTATGCGTTAGAAAGTTGCAGGTACATTTTCTAATTCGAATGGCATGCAGCAATATTCCCAGTGTCCATCTGAAATCGGGAAAGCTGTTTTTCTCGCACTTGCAGGCTCCATAGGTACTTAGTGGAAGCCACTTGTAAGGTCAAACATACTAAAGTACTTGGATCCGACTAGTTGATTCAATATATCGATAATTAAAGGTAAATGTTAAGCATCACCCATGGTAATCTTATTTAAGCAACGAAAATCGATTACCATACGCCAATTTTTGTAACCTTTTGCATCCGATTTCTTTGGAGCAATCCATGAAGGTGAATTATATGGAGATTTCGATTCACGAATAATGCCTCGTTTTTCCAAATGTTCTACTTGTCTTTTTATCTCTTCTCGATGTTCTTCTGGAAATCTGTACTGTTTAACCCGTACGGGTTTCTCAGTCGTTATTTTGATTTTACAAGTGAAGTCTTTGGAACGACCAAGTTGGTCACCTGGTAAGTGGAACACGTCGTGATGTTTCAGGATTAGTTCATACACTTGTCTTCGTTGTCTCCGATTGAGATAATCTTGAGGAACCCTTTCAAGTATCATTTGAATTCTCTGCTTCCTAGGATATTTCTTCCCAGAAAGAGGTTGACAGTCTTCATCGATTTCTAAGTCATCTGAGAAGCTTGTTTGATTGAACTCGAATTCTACCAGTTGTTGTGGAGGGATCTAACTTTTCTTTGCCTCTGTGTCGAGATTAATCACTATACACATGGCATATCAATCTTCGAGAGCTACGGCTTCTTCTCCCAAAAAAAGGTCACTGGGTAGATTTACTCTTAGAAGATACCTGTGTCGGATATCTTCATTAATGATCGGTACGGCGATCGCTGTTCTCATTCGAGGAGGAACCGTGTATTTACTTGAAGGGTTTACGTCAAGACTGAAAGGCATTGGTTTTTACGGTCGAGAAAGAAGATTCATAGTTTGACGATGTTAAAAAATCTCGACTTTCTCCCTAATAAGGAAGTCATTACCTAAGATACCTACTCCTTAGAATAGGAGGTCGTCTTCGCTGACTTGAAATCGAAGGTCGAATGCATTTTCATCACACGACGATTCGTCCCCAGACAATCCATCCTCAAGATCCCTGAATCTTGTTTGGAGTTGAAATCCCAAAATAATGATTGATGGTGTATGCATGTGAAGCAACGATGATATGTTGGACGCCATTTTTTTGATGTAAAAAACTGACACGTGTACACTTAATATCTACTTAATAACTGGTTGATAACACTGGCACACAAAAAAAAATGGCTGTACGGCGGGCGCCACCTATCTACGGGCATGTTTTTCAACCCACTGAATACGAATTTTAAGTGTTTAGGTCGTCCAGCCTTCAATTTCGAGTAAATTGAAAAAAACCCCAAAAAATAGCGAAAATTCGATGTTTTGGCAAGAAAAAAAATTTTGAGATCTAAGGCAAGCATAATTTTCATGTATTTTGATCTGTTAAATACTAATTTCGATCGTACTTTAATCATAAACCGTTTTAAATCTAAAAATATTGTAAAAAACATCAAAAATTTAAAAATCGAAGAAAATTGGGATTATCTTGGTACAAAAAATTTTGTGGACCTGGATTGACAAAGATTTTCATGTAATTTAATCTGCTTGATCTGATTCTGCAATAAATTTGGCCCATAGTCCCCTCAAACATTCATGAAACTGCAAAAAACCGATAAAATAGCAGAAAATTGCTGCTGAAAAAATGGTAAAAAATCTTTTAAACACAATTAAATAAATTTCTTGTAATTTTTAATTCTAAAATTCAAGATTAAGATCCAAGAATGTACACAAATTGGATTTTTACGGTTTTTCGAGGGTATTGTACTGTTTCATTCTCAAATGATCTACGACGTGGATACCTCTTTTTCCACCTTTTCCTTTATTTAGTAAAAATTTGCCATCGTGTTGGGATTTCAACTTCTTCAATGTGCAGACTTCATTTCATTGCATGATCGCTTGTACTTGCAACCAGGGCACCTCCTTAGGGTGACGGTGGGCAACAGAACCATCTGGCAGAGTCCCTGGGATAACGGCGTGTGAGCCGTCATGGCAGGTACAAGTGATGAGTACTTTACGATGCAGGGATGCGGAAACCCAGTATCGGCGTCTAGTCAGGGTGAAAAAGCAGGCCCACAGGCGTCGACATCGAGCGACTGCAGCTCTTCAGTAGTGGGAAACTTGGCTACTAGAGAGTATACTATTACAAGAAGCAATTCCCATCTATGCAATAAGAGTCCTGATCTATTTTGTTACGTTTGTGGGGAGTTTGAGCCGGTAAAAAACCGCAGAACGTTTTCAGATAGATTAAAACGAAATTATGAAGAATGCTTTTGCATTCAAATTACAAATTTGGATTCTGCCTGGGTCCCACACTTTGTTTATGGTCGATGTAATATTATGTTGACACGATGGGAAAAAACCAAAAACAGAGAACACTTGAAATTTATAATTCCCATGATCTGGACTTCACCAACTACTTCGCATAACTGTTACTTCTGTATGACTGAAATTGCCGGTTTTATTTTGTCGAATAGAAGTAAAATACAGTACGCCAATGTTTCATCAGCTGTTAAGCCACAGAAAACAGTTATTGTTGATGAAACCGAAGCTCTTGAAGAGTTGGAAGTAGAAAAAGAAGAAGTGCCAATGGAGAAAGAAGAGGAAGAAGAAATTTCTGAAGATGAAAATCCCGAAGATGAAGATTTCATGCCAGATGGGAAAACGAAAGACCCTGAAACATTTAGTCGAGAAGAACTAAATGATCTCATACGAGATTTAAATTTGCCCAAGGATGGAGCTAAATTACTGGCATCAAGACTAAAAAATGAAAATTTGTTAGCTAAAAAGGTAACGGCTTACTTTTATCGGAATAGAGAAGAGGACTTCCGGAAGTTATTCACAAAGGACGATGAGAACTCGGTGGTGTACTGTTCCAATGTTAAAGGCTTAGTCGATGAATTAAAACCTAATATCTATAAATGATGAGTGGAGACTCTTTATAGATTCATCAACTAGAAGGCTCAAAGCTGTCTTGCTTCACATTGAAAACATATTAGCGCCAATTCCAATAGCCCATTCGACGAAGCTTAAAGAGACCTATGAAAATTTGGAAATTGTATTGGATAAGGTAAAGTATTCAGAACATCAATGGCAAATTTGCGAGGATCTCAAAATCGCAACACTTTTTTTAGAGCAACAATCAGGATTCACAGAATATCCTTGCTATCTATGTTTGTGGGATAGTAGAGACAGAAAGAATCACTATGTGAAAAAAGAATGGCCTAAGAGAGTGCAATTAAATGTCGGTACTCATAATGTAATACGAACACCATTAATTCAGCCTTCAAACCATCTGCTACCGCCACTTCACATCAAACTAGGTCTCATAAAACAATATGTCAAAGCTCTGGACGTGGATGGTGATTGTTTTCAGTACTTGAGAGAAAAGTTTCCGGTGGTAAGTGATGCCAAATTAAAAAAGGGAATTTTTAATGGACCCCAAATTAGAACTCTATTTCAGGATGCTAATTTTATACGTAAAATGAATGATACGGAGAGAGCAGCTTGGGTAAGTTTCAAAAATGTGTGTCATAACTTTTTAGGAAATAATAAAAGTGAAAATTACAGGACAATAGTCGAAGAATTAGTGACAAATTACAAAAATTTAGGATGCTTAATGAATCTAAAATTACACTTCCTAGATTCTCACATCGACCACTTACCTGAGAATCTTGGGGAGTACAGTGAAGAACAGGGAGAACGTTTTCATCAAGACGTAAGTGAAATGGAGACTAGGTATCAAGGAAATTAGAATATCAACATGATGGCAGACTATTGCTGGACACTCAAAAGAGATATATCAAAAGAAAATAACAAACGAAAGAGAAGTCCACTCCGTAGATCATTTGAAAATAAAAGAGTTCGATACCACCGGAAAACAGTTTAAAAGTTGGGAAAATCATTCTTCTAATTCTGTTAATACGTCATTTTCATAGATTTAACAATTTTTTTGCATTTTCAGATTTCAATATTGTATTTTGTTAATAAAAAATACAAGAAATTTATTTAATTGTGTTTAAAAGATTTTTTCGATTTTTTTCAGCAGCAATTTTCTGCTATTTTATCGGTTTTTTGCAGTTTCATTAATGTTTGAGGGGACTATGGGCCAAATTTATTGAAGAATCAGATCAAGCAGATTAAATTACATGAAAATCTTTGTCAATCTAGGTCCACAAAATTTTTTGTATCAAGATAATCCCAATTTTCTTCGATTTTTAAATTTTTGATGATTTTTTACAATTTTTTTAGATTTAAAACGGTTTATGATTAAAGTACGATCGAAATTAGTATTTAACAGATCGAAATACATAAAAATTATGCTTGCCTTAGATCTCAAAATTTTTTTTCTTGCCAAAACATCGAATTTTCGCTATTTTTTTGGGTTTTTCTCAATTTACTCGAAATTGAAGGCTGGACGGCCTAAACTGGCTTAAAATTCGTATTCAGTGGGTCGAAACACATGCCCGTAGATAGGTGGCGCCCGGTGTACAGACAATTTTTTTTTTTCGTGTGCCAGTGTAATTAGTAGATGTCGCGTATTAAAAAGTGTAATTTTCCGCGTCAAATCACTAAACTTATAATCTTCATTAAACTTAAAGTTTAATAGACACCGAACAATGTTAGGTTTCATCCCAGGTGTGATGGTGGAATCGTCAGTGAAGCACCTCCAACTCATCCTGCCTCATACCTAATTCTGCAGTTACCATAAAAATTATAAATGGGTTGACCTTTGACGCCACCGTCCTTCTTACGGTGGTAATAAAATATTTTTAATTTTTATTTAACCTATTACAAGGTGGTAAATTACCGGCTATACGTAGGTGAATAAACGCCGTCTATGAGTACACGGTTGACTTTTTAACTGTCGACATGTCACATCACCCCACAATACATATAAATAATAGGTCATGGGACCAGTTGCCAGGGGGATCAACTGCCCAGGGGATCAATTGTCTGGGGACGAAAATGCGTGCGACCGAAATCGAACCATAGAACCAAAAATTTTCAGATTGACAGTGCCCATTGTAAATACTGGATTACCACTCAATCATTTGATAAAATTTTTCAATTAATAATAATATTACTTTCATTTAAATTATTTCGTTTATATAAACGAAATTATTATTCAATGTTATTTCAGTTAAAAATGATTAATTTATTGAAACATTATTATTGAAGTAAATTTATTTCGTTTAGAATTTTCGATTTATTTAAAAATGCTACTGAATATTTTTTTCGGTTAAAGTTATTTTGTTTTAAAATTATTCATGTTAAAATTAATATTGAATATTCGTTCGGTTAAAATTATTATTTGCTGTATCTTCTTTTAGTTAAAATTCTTCCGTTGGAAAATTATTTTGGTTAAAATTTATTTATTTTAACTTTATTTTTTTTTAATGGCTATTTTCTTATTAAAATCACATTTCAGTATTTGTTGTACGTTTACGTAGATAGCAAGTGTTGTCTACAAAAGTGCAGTTAAAAAAAGGAAAGATTTTATAAGATTACTCCATTATTTTATTTATTTGAAAATAAGCCACTGTTAAAATTCATTCTAAAAAATAATTATTTTATTTTAAATATTTTACGTGCGTTTTCGTTGATAATCCTTTAATTGCTTTCTAAAAAAAAAAATATTTCCAGCTGGTCTTTAGGCCTTTACTCTATGGTGGCCGGAGGGGTCATTAAAACTTCATTTAGGTGTTTGTTCTAGCATTTCAATAAATGTCAGAACAGACAAGTTCGGTTATTTTAAGAGCATATTTAAAACTACATTATGTCTTATCGCTTTGAATTTGTTTGAAAGTAAAACTTGGTTGCCTAATAATTTTTACAAAAAAAATAAAATAGAATATGATTAAAAAAATAAAGTTTTGCATCTGAGCTGGACTTAACGAATGTGAAACTGATTTTTTAAAATATTCGAATAACTACAAAACAAATGCCCTCTTTTCTTGTTTTATAGAAACGAGACTAGAATCAGTTAGTCATAATTTCTGATTAACTATCTACTTAATTATTTTATTATTATTTTTTTTTATTATTCGTTTAAATTTTCAGTATATAATGTTATATTTGTTTTATAAAAATATTTTTATCATCCACTTATCTGAAATATCTTTTTTTAATTTATTAATTATTTTGCCATATATTATCAAATCTATTTATGCAAGTTCTCGAATATTTGATTTCTAGCTTTATTTAATTATTTTGTTTTTATCTTTACTAATTTTTATCTCTACTAATCATTTAACTTTAATTATGTCTGTATATTTCAGTCTTTAGAAAATATTTGCCAATAGAATCTAAATTATCTTACTCATACGTAATTATTCTTACATTTCAATTGAATCAGATCATAAATCATTTGATATTGTTTATTTTGCTTTGTTACATTTAATAAATCGTTTTATTCCCAACAGTTCCTCAAGCAGGGTTGCCAGATTGGGCGGTTTTCCACAAATTGGGAGATTTTAGAAAATATCTTGCGCCTAAATTTCTATTGGGCGATTTTTCACAAATTGGGCGATTTTGTTTTCTTTAAACAGTTGTTATGATTCTTTATACGCATCTTTTTTCTTAATTTTTCAATATATTTTTTTTGGATTTTTTAATATCTTACATTAATGAAGTTGATGTCGCTCGAAGGTTATTCTTTATTTACGATACTATACTTATTCATCATAAGTATATACATGTTGAAAAGGATAATCGATGTGGTTGTGACGTCTGATGATACTTAAGTAATTGAGCCTACCAACCGAAAGTACGTATAATATCATAGAGAGGATGAAATATACACAAGTTTTACTCGTTATTGAACGATTTTCAAATGTTTCAAGTTTTTGATCGAGCGTGCTGCATTGTTGAAATAAATAAAACGATTATTGTTTATAATAATTAATGGCTACTAACAATCTAAACAATTCAAATATCGATAGATACATTGAGCCATTATTAGATTAATCTAACAAAATTTTGAGGAACAGTAATAATCAGTGAGTTTTTATTGTAAGACCTGGTAAGTCAAATAGAAATATAATGCTTTCATTAAATAATTAAACTATTGCCTTGTTTAGTCAAATTTATGCTTAAAATAATTTTATCAATACAGATGGTATAATTTTTACGATTCTTGCTGGACTCAAAGACAACTCTGCTAATACCAGCTTAGACTCTATCTCATCCGTAGATCGTAGAATCACAGGATGAGGTTCACAGTAAGAATTTTTTATAAGCAAATATTTCTGATTCCAAATTAATTGGATATTATTTAATTCTTTTTAGTTAATGATGAGCGTATGTGTTGGTCTGACAAAAGAGAGGAATAACCATCAAGATTGATTTATTCTACAGTTGTAATATTATAATTTGTTTAAAATTAATTTTTAATATGACTAACTGGCAAAAATATCAGAAAAAATTTCAAGATAGTTGGTTGAAAGATCCGATATTCTGTAAATGGTTACGACAAGTAAGTGAATTTATGTTCAAAGATCTAGCAACACTAGCGCTGACAGCCTATCAGCGAGTAATGCTACAGTTGAGCAAGTGTTCTCAAGAGTAACCGTTACTAAAACTAAGATTCGTAATCGCATGAATCTACCTTTACTATCGTCAATATTACGAATTAAAATGAGTTTAGAAGAGGATGGAGTGTGTTGTACTGAATTTGAGCCTGCCGATGATATGCTAAATTTTAATTGTACAATTTATGATAAAGAAGAGCCAAGTACTATAGAAGAAGAAAAAGAAAACGTAGAAGAACTATTCAAATCTTTACATTTTTAATTAATAAAGAGTTTATATATTTTGTTACTTATGTGTGTCAAAAAATTAAAATAACGTTATAGTTTATCGAACTTTATTTATTGTAATATATTATCGTTAATATTTTCTTATAAGCTACAACAAAAAAAAAAAACAATGAATAAAGAGTATTTGAATTCAAATATATTGGGCGGTTTTTTTTATTAGTTTGCGGTTCTTCCGTAAGGTCGTGCGGTTTCCGTCAGAACATTTCTGGCAACCCTGTCCTCAAGTGCGTTTTTATAATGTTCACTTTTAGTTTACGCAGTTTTTGTGGTGTTTTTTCAACTTCCCCTTAAAAAAATCGATGATTTTCGAAAAATTCGGAAATTGTAACTCTATTGTAATAAATTATATGTAAATCAATATTACTTACGACTTTATTTTCATTTTTGTTTTTAGGTAGATTTTTTTGAAAATCTAACTATTGTATTTGTCCTCATGGTTGATTTTTCAAGGAATTTCATCATAAACTATCATAATTAGTTGAGTAGAGTTCAAAAATACCATTCGTTGAAAAATTTATATATGTATATATATATATTTATATATATAGTGGGAAATTTAATATAGTGGAAAACCTAAACATGCAAACCTTCTTAATAAGACAATTTATAGATAAATTGAGAAAAATATAGATAGCCCGAACTGGGAATCGAACCCAGACCATGTCAGTATCGCGCCGAGTGCTCTACCAGTTGAGCTATCCGGCACTATACTATATTCCGTTCAATTTAATCTATAACTTATTGAGCCACACCGTCCATCGTACGGTAATACACCAATTAAATATAGTGGGAAACCTAAACATATATATATATATATGGGATAGAACCGACTTTTGAGGACACGATTGCGTCTACAGTTCTTATCCGATCTTAATGAAATTTTTTACGCTTATTCTATTTGTGATTACCACGGGTGAGTTCAAAGATTGGCTGAATCGGTCGATTAGTTTAGAAGTTATATCTGTTTGAAATTTTAACGATTTTTCGAAAAAATCCGCTTTTAATCACGTTCAAGTCCATATAACTTTAAAACTACAACTCATAGATAATTTCTGCAAAAAGTATTTTAAAGCGTGACTAATAAGCTTTAATTCATGACCTCAAACTTTATATTTTGACCATTTCTTCGAATAATTTCATAGCCTCGAAAATTTCATTGGAATCAAAAAATGTTGAAAATATGGTTTTCATTCCACATAACTTATACATTTCCCATTATAATCCAGTATCATTAGTGTATTTTATTGTGAACAAAATAACCCGTAAATTGCACTGCTATTTATATTTTAGAAGTATTTCTTTTATTACTTATAATGTATCAAATGTACCTCTACTCCCATTGATTATCACTTGTCTTGTCATTACGATAGCACCCACAGTTCTTATCGGATCTTAATGAAATTTTCTACACTTATCCTAGAGGCGATTATCTTAATCAAGTTGAAAGATGGGCTGAATTGTTCAAATAGTTTTAAATTTATGGCTGTTTTAAATTTTCATGATTTTTCGTAAAAATCATTTTTTAATCACTGCTAAAGATCATATAACTTCAAAACAAATATTCATAGACAATTTCCGTAAAAAGTATCTGCAAGCTTGTCTAATAATTTTTAATTTATGACCTTAAGCTTTATGTTTTGACTATTTATTTCAATAATTTGGTACTCTTGAACTTTTTAATGAAATCAAAAATGTTGAAAATATGGTTTTCATTCCACATAACTTATGAATTTCCCATTATAATACAATTTTGTCACTTGTATTTTATTGTAAACAAAATAACCTGTTAATTTCAGAGCTATTTTATATTTTGAAAGTATTATTGTTATTTTAACTGGGCTTGTCATGGTAACAGCGATTACAATTATGATCTCATACTAATTAAATTTTCAATACTTTATTCATGTGAAGGTTAGTTTGGTACATTACCTATATAATATTATGTCAAATCAACTATCTCAAGTTCTCTATCAATAATAATCAATAATAATCGTTGTCTTTTTTTACCCTTACTCCTAGAAAACGAGTCTTATTTCATATCATGACTATACACTAACAAGATATGTATGTATAAAACTATTTTTTTATATCAATTAATTGAAAAATCTATCTTCCATTTCGGCTGCCGAGTGGCCTTTTTAATTTCAAAAGTAGCTATTTTGCCGTCAAGATCATTAGCGACTAATGTAGGGAGTATAGCGTGGGGACTGTGGGATTTGAAGTTCAGCGATGGGGGCAGAATCTCTGTGACTGAAAAGTCCTCACTTTTTTGGGAAAAATTGCATTTAAAATACACTAGGATGAGACCCTATGCTTGTTCAGTCTTGCGAGCTCGAGACGCCTTAGTTCCTGTTTTGAAATGACTAGGTCACTGGTGCTGGTTTATAATAATATACTTAAATAAACATGAAAGAAAATGAAATAGATTAATGTATAAGAAATAAGAATTCATTTCTTTCCAATGAAAATAGTTGTTGCAGTTACAAATTTTCTTTTCGTATGATTGTTATATGCAGTATGATAATTATAGCTAAAATTATAAAGATAAAACATAATCATAATTATACTCATTACATCGACATTAATAACATCAGTGGTAATAAACTTTTTATTGATCACATATGTATTAATATACTGAACATTCATAAATAAAATATGCGCAATCAAAACTGTACAACATTAAATATAAAGCAGTAAATTAGATATTTTAAGAAGTGTACATGACATTAAAAATTTTGATTGTTTTGTTTTGTTATATCTATTATAATTGCATAAGCGTTCCTTGCCAAATCGTATCACTACGAGAACCGTAGTGATAAATAGAAATAATACAAAATATTATAATAATAATATTATTATAATCAGTCTGTCTCTCAACAATTTGACAGTGTTACAATGTAAGTTTTTTCCGAAGATTCCATCAGGCATGCCGGTTTAATTTTAGTCTTCATGAACAAAAACTGAATTTTCAGAAATTTTTTTTTTTTCATATGTCGTGTTTGAAATGCACATTTTTCTCCATTGTAAGTTAACACCAACAAACCACTGACGGTTGAATTTCCGGGATTAAACTTGATAATTGATTGTATAATGACATAGGTTCCATTGCCATCATTTATTACTGAATCACGAAATTTTACGTTTCTTCCCTCAGTATGACAGCAATATTTTACTTTATTAATATTCATTTTCTTATAGCATGTAAAATTATCGGGTGAATAACCAGCTGAATGTAATGCTTGAATTTCTTTAAGAGTAGGCAAGCGTACTACGGATTTACCTTGGCCACAAATTTTTGATTGTGAATCTATATTAACATCCATAACTGGAATTCCAAGTACTTTCTTTATGTAATTTTTAGTTTCAACAGACACTCTATTATCAGAAGACGATGCTATTATAAATTTTCCCATTAAAAAACATGTAATTATTTGTTCAGCTCGACAATGAGAACTAGTTAATTTATTTAACAGTCTCTTGTTCCAAGCTTCGAAGACAAAGGCTGAGAGTCCCCAAGACGGGCCCCAGTTGCGTATACATTTAACTATATGAGTAAGTAAATGTATATTGGAACTCATGGAGATAATTCCAAAATATTTCTGAAAAAGTCGGACATACTTCTTAAATAACTTTTCAGAACATTCCAGTTCACTTACAGTAATTGAATCGTTATTAAGATAGTGCATCGCTTCGGATAAAAAAGCAATGTGATTCACAAACTTCGCATCCAAAACTTTTTCCAGGCATACTGGAGCGTAGCCAAGCCAGTTTCGCCATTCAGAGTCTTTCCACTGCTTGTATGTAGAAATTGATCTAGGTTTTCTCGAGCGCCGAGAAGGTGGTTTAATGGATAATAAGCAATCATCTATAATTTGGCACAAATTAGGGCTTCCTACATAATAAAGCGCTTTTGTTGTAGTCAGTAATATAGACGTGTGTTGTTTTACAACGCCAAGGTACACAGCGTACAACGACTCAATTATTACTCCTTTCCTTATTTCAAACAACGGTAATGTAATTAATGATGAAATACCTTTTACTCCTCTAATAGGCTGTCTGATTTCACTAGCTTTGTAAATGTCTAACTCTAAGTCTGATTTTGTGCGCAATTGTGTAAAACTTTGTTGGACAGGAAACAAAACTTTCTTATTCATCACAAATATTCCTTTAATATAACAATATAAACACCTGTTATAACTATTATACTGCGTAAAACGAGTTACTGCTGACCGAGCTGGAGCATCGAAGCAACACATTGTGACTATGATTTTAGAAGTTATCTCAACTCCTTCAGATAATTTCCAAGTAACTCCATCTTGATATAATTGACGCAGTTCATTAATTAATGGTCGCAGAGAGTTATTCATTAGTGGATGTATTTTATCTACATAGATTGCCACTAAAAGCATGTCCTTTTTTCTTAAGTGAGGTGGAAGCTCATTAATTTGTGCGAAAATTGGCCAGGCACTAGTATTCGATGAATTTGCGACCTGACACCCGTCAGTATTGTGTTAACGACAAATTGTACCAATCTTTTAGAATTCCAGATAAACTCAGTTTTTTGTATTTACTACCATCATAGATATCTTCCAGAGATTCAGACCCACGTTTCTGCCTTTGAAACCTGTATTTTAATGCGTGACTAATACTTGGTAAAGTCAATAATTGTTGAATTTGTGTCGTAATGTTATTATACAGAAAGTAACCTTCGTGTGTATTTGATTTGTTAGGGCCGCATGCATCACAATAGCACTGCTGTTGTAACTTATTTGAAATACTCGATTTTTCTCCTAAGGAATCTTAACATTCTCGACAGTAGAAGCATTTGATTATTTGAGCATCATTACGACCTAAAGCTCTCCAAAGAGCTTGCTTAGTTGTTGGTAATTCTGTAGTTCCATATGACATATTTATACATCGAAATGTATCTAAAATGGCTTCATAACTCAAATGATGTCTGAGTGATGAAGCAATAACAGATAATAAATGGTCTTTTATAGTGGTATTTCTATTCGGAATCATGAAAATGTTTGAGTTGAAATTAATTGAAACATCGAATGGAACAGAATTTCTCGTATGAACACAATTATTAAGCCTTGCATTTTCATTTTCACGTTGACTATTCTTATTTGGGGAAATCTGATTTTCATTATTGTCGTAATCGGCATTATTATCATTTTGAGTTGTGCTATCGTCTTCAGAGTAATCTCTATCGCTGGAATAGACCGCATTATCAACAGCTAATTTCTCAGTGACATTATCATGACGAAGACTGTTTAACACTTTTATTTTCGATATCATAATCATAATTTATTCGAGAACAAGACGATTTTGCAGGCTACAACAAAAAAAAAACGATTTAACCAAAAGTAATTTTACAAAAACAACAAATCCAACTTACCAGTAGTTCGAGATAATTCTTTGGAATTGAAATATTCGGCTGCCATGAAAGAAAATTAAGGTGGATTTTTATTTTTTTAGGTAGATTATTTTGAAAATCTAACTATTGTATTTGTCCTCATGGTCGATTTTTCAAGAAATTTCATCATAAACTATTATAATTAGATAAATAGAGTTCAAAAATTCCATTCGTTGAAAAATTTAGATATGTATGTATATATGGGCAGATCCATTACTTTTCGACGAAAGTGTGCGCACGTGAATCACTGATTTCAACGCCGAATTTTTTTTCAAAAGTAGGTTAGAAAAAGAAAAGATTCTGAAAATTCCAGCTCGATGCGATCAAATCCAGCCGCTGGAGAATTTTTGAAATTTTAAAAAAGTTGATTTTTCAGTCATTTTCAAATATTCATACCTCAGCTCCTATATAACTTAAAGCTTCGATCAAGACGACATTTTTCTCTGTTAATGTAATATTTTCAAGAAAAAAATAACTCATTGATTTGAACTTAATTCCGGCTTAGCTATAGGTTTCTAACTAAGCTATTGTTTAAATAATTTTGTTCCAATTTTCAGAGTGATCTCAAATCTACAATTTTTTGAGTAAAGAGATAATCGAGAGCTTAAATTTTTCGTTGAAGTATGCTCTATTAATTTCTACCATATTTTTTGCTAATTGCTGCTATGTCTCCGAAATACAGCCACATAAAGCCGATTGATTTCTTTAAAATCGCTGTTTTCAGATACCCACAACTTTTTTCTATCAATTCCAAATCATTTAAAAATTTCAGAGATTACACATCATTCTATTTCCAAACAGCCCTGAAAATTTTAACTTTGGTTTTAATCTGGTTTTGGAGCTATGAATTTTTAAAACTGTCGAATTTTTAACTTTAAATGATATTTTTCGGACTTTTACCATCAGTTTTATAATTTTGCGGTATCAATTTATACTTTTTCGAAATCCGAAAATGGAGAAAAAGGCTAAATGAATTCGTCATATGTAAAAGTAAACAATCAAGACGTCCGATTTTCTTCTGTCGAATTCTTAACAAATTCATGTTTGTTTTATGTGTTCCAAAAATATATTCCAAATGAATTTTTACACTTTCAACAATAATTATATCATGTTTATTTTAGTCAATAACCTACTGCACCTTATTTTCGATTTCCCGCCCATTTATTATAAATAATATGTCAAAGAGTCTGTACTTAACAACAGTCAACATATCTTGCATTGTTTACATTTATAAATTGTTATACGCCAGTGAACATACCAAAGTAGGTTTTCTAAGTTTGGATTTCAAACAACGTAATATAATGTTTTTAATGTGTAGTTTAGAACATTAAGATAACCATATTCATTTTTTCGCTTTAATGTATTAATTAATCAGAACACTAAGTATACACCTCTTATTATAGTTAGACATTAACCTTAGTTGTCAAAATGCGTTTGATGAATGCAAAAAAATATATAAATTTAAATAAGTCAAAAACAACTAATAAAAATCGCAAAAAAAATCAACTGTCTTGATGGTTTATTTTTACATATGACGAATTCGTTTAGCCTTTTTCTTCTTTTTGGGATTTAGAAAAAGTATAAATTGATACCGCAAAATTATAAAACTGATGGTGAAAATCCGAAAAACATCATTTAAAGTTAAAAATTCGACAGTTTTAAAAATTCAGAGCTCCGAAATCAGATTAAAACCAAAGTTGAAATTTACAGGGCTGTTTGGAAATAGAATGATGTGTAATCTCTGAAATTTTTGAAAGATTTCGAATTGATAGAAAAAAGTTGTGGGTATCTGAAAGCAGCGATTTTAAAGAAATCAATCGGCTTTAGGTGGCTGTACTTCGGAGACATAGCAGCAATTAGCAAATAATTGGGTAGAAATCAATAGAGCATACTTCAACGAACAATTTGAGCTCTTGATCATCTCTTTACTCAAAAAATTGTAGGTAAAGAGCACTTTAAAAATTGGAAAAAAATTATTTTAACAGTAACCCAGTTAGAAACCTATAGCTAAGCCGGAATTAAGTTCAAATCAATGAGTTATTTTTTTCTTGAAAATATCACATTAACAGAGAAAAATGTCGTCTTGGTTGAAGCTTTAAGTTATATAGAAGCTGAGGCATGAATATTTGAAAATGACTGAAAAATCAACTTTTTTAAAATTTCAAAAAATTCTCCAGCGGCTGGATTTGATCGCATCGAGCTGAAATTTTTAGAATCTTTTCTTTTTCTAACCTTTTTTGGAAAAAAAAGTTGGCGTTAAAATCGGTGACCCACGTCCGCACACCACGGTTAAGTTCGAAGATGGGCTGAATCGGTCGATTAGTTTAGACGTTATGGCTGTTCGAAATTTCTACGATTTTTCGAAAAAAATCAGTTTTTAATCACTTTAAGTCCATATAACTTTTAAACTACAACTCATAGATAATTTCTGCAAAAAGTATTTCAAAGTTTGACTAATGAGCTATAATTTATGGCCTTAAACTTTATATTTAGACCATTCCTTCCAATAATTTAATAGCCTTGAAAATTTCATTGGAATCAAAAAATGTTGAAAATATGGTTTTCATTCAACATAACTTATACTTGTCCCATTATAATCCTGTTTCGTCTGTTTTATTTTATTGTGCACAAAATAACCTGTGAATTTCACTGCTAATTTATATTTTAAAAGTATTTCTTTTATTATTTATGATGTATCAAATGTACCACTACTCCCAATGATTATCACTGGTCTTGTCATTACGATTGCACCCACAGTTCTTATCGGATCTTAATGAAATTTTCTACACTTATTCTAGAGGCGATTATCTTAATCAAGTTGAAAGATGGGCTGAATTATTTAAGTAGTTTTAAAATTATGGCTGTTTTAAATTTTCATGATTTTTCGTAAAAATCATTTTTTAATCACTGCTAAAGCTCATATAACTTCAAAACTAATATTCATAGACAATATCCGTAAAAAGTATCTGCATTTTCAATGAAATCGAAAAATGTTGAAAATATGGTTTTCATTCCACATAACTTATGCATTTCCCATTATAATACAATTTCGTCACGTGTGATTCATTTTGAACAAACCCGAGTCAAATTCTGAAGTGTTATTCCAACATATCGAGCGTCTCAAGTGTTTTATTTAACGTCTCGAGCGTCTTAAGTGTTATTTCAACGTCTTGAGCGTCTCAATTATTACTCTAACAATTCGAGCGTTACAAACGTAACTCCAACGATGGGCTCATAAGTCGGCGGCGGGGGGGGGGGGGGGTAGAGCAAAAAATTTGAGCGCTCCTATCATAGAACAATCTTACAGCTAGATCCTTCGGTACTCCATCCTGGACTAGTTGGATTTTTTACTCAGTCCCCCCCCCCCCAGCATCTCCACGAAATGATCTGAGCCCTTCCACTATGGAAGAATCTGAGAGCTAGTGCCCTTGGTACTTCGGCCTGTACCTGTTCGATTTCTTAGTCATTATCTTTATACCTTCCCCCCCACAAAATAATCTGAGCCCTTCCATCATTATACAATCTGAGAGCTAGTGCCCTTCATACTCCAGCCTGAACCAGTTGGATTTTTCAGTTATTATTTTTCTCCTCCCCCCCCCCCCTTCCCTCACAAAAAAATCCTAGCTCTCTTATCATCTTTTAACCTGACAGCTTGTACCCTTTGTACTCCAGCCTGAACCAGTTGGAATTTTTAAGCATAATTTTTCTAGTCCCCCTCCTGCCTTCACAAAAAAATCTGAGCCTTTTTATCGTCTTACAACCTGACAACTAGTGCAGTTGCTACTCCAGCCTGAACCAGTTGTTCATGTTTGTAATGTTTTTAAAACATGGATTTTACATTTTCTTTGTCCGATACGTTGGAGTTACGTTTGTAACGCTCGAGGCGTTGGAGTAACACTTGAGACGCTCGAGAAGTTGGAATAACACTTGAGACGCTCGAGACGTTGGAATAACAATTGAGACGCTCGAGACGTTGGAATAACACTTCAGATTTCGACTCGGGAAATAACCTGTAAATTTCACAGCTATATCATATTTTAAAAGTATTACTGTTATTTTAACTGGGCTTGTCATCGTAACAGCGAATACAATTATGATCTCATACTAATTAAACTTTTAATGCTTTATTTATGTGAAGGTTAGTTTGGTACATTACCTATATAATGTTATGTCAAATCAACTATCTGAAGTTCTCTATCAAGAATAATCGTCGTCTTCTTTTACCCTCACTTTTAGAAAACGAGTCTAATTTCATATCATGACTATACACTAACAAGATATGTATGTATAAAACTATTTTTTTATATCGATTAATTGAAAAATCTACCTACCATTTCGGCTGCCAAATGGCCTTTTTTAAGTTTCAACGAGAATCCGCTTTACAAGAAAAACTTTAATTTCTACGCTGCTTATCCATTCTTCAATATAATTATGTGATCAAATTTAATTCTACGATACGGTAACTAAGAAAATAAAAAAACACATAGATATATTATACACTAAAGATTTATGTATATGTATTCTTGGCTTTGAAGTTAGCAGACACCTGCAACTTTTTTGATTATAAAAGTAACAAGCTTAGAAAGAAAATTGTTTGGTACTAAACAGTAAGACATTGCTCGTCAACATATTTTACTTTAATAAATTATTACTTTTTCTCTAAAATCGAAAATCCAATACCAGAAATGTAATTTAACGGTTGTGCCTGGTAACTATACAAAAGATTGTTATTTTTTCGTTGTTAATGTTATAAACCAATTTTTGGCGGCCACTTTATGATAATTTGTTTTGCATCCAACAAATTTTATTACACTTTGATTTTGTTTTTGTCTAAATGTAGGTTACTATTCATATGCATAACCAAAAAATAATGCAACTATACCTATTCATTTTTAATAGTAACATATTATATAATTTAATAAAAAAACAGCCTGATCAAGTAGTCACGTATATTATTGAAAATTGTATTATTAAATAAATAATTTGTTTTTATTTCTATGTTTTCAAATTTATTTTTTTTGTATTTTTTACTTTTTATTAACACTTTTTCAAGTAAAAAAAAAATTTTTCGCACTTGACAGAATTACTGTAGAGTTATGTCCTCAGTGGCCTCGGGTGCCTCCGCCTATTAATTAATCAGTGAACCTTAACTACATAAATAGGCGCGCATTCGAATTCCATTTGAAATTTATATATTATTAGGAGTACAAATAAGTTTTTGCCATTTTATTGTAGATGGCGCGGCACGGAGTTTCGGTTAGCTTTCGCAGATGATAACCGGCTTAAAAAATAGTTTGGACATTCAAGAACAACATAACCTATTAATGTCATTGATTTTATATTGGTAAAATATAATTTTTATAAGTTGAAAATGTCAAAATTTGAGCTAAGTAAGCGTCATTTGCGGAAAATATTAGTTTACTTCTTTAATTTAAAGAAATCTGCTGCTGAGGCGCATCAATTGCTCGTAGAAGCATATGGTGAGGGTGCTTTGAGTGAGAGAACGTGTCGAGAGTGGTTTCAAAAGTTTAAAAACGGTAATTTCGACGTAGAAGACAAAGATCGCAGTGGAAGGCCAAAAATTTACGAGGATGCAGAATTGGAGGAATTATTGGAGGAAGATTCATCTCAAACACAAAAAGAACTTGCTCTAACATTAGAAGTCACTCAGTAAGCAGTCTCACATCGTTAAAAATCATTAGGAATGATTCATAAACAAGGAAATTGGGTTCCGTACGAATTAAAGCCGAGAGATATTGAACGCCGATTATGCTTAAGTGAAATGCTGCTAGCTAGACATGAAAAAAAAGGGTTTTTTACATCGTATCATAACTGGTGATGAGAAGTGGATACATTATGACAATCCAAAAAGAACAAAATCATGGGGATTATCTGGCCACGCGTCAACATCAACAGCAAAACCGAATATTCCCGGAAAAAACTTATGCTGTGTATTTGGTGGGATCAGCTAGTGTATTATGAGTTGCTTAATCAGAGCGAAACAATTACTGGAGCCATCTATCGAACACAATTGATGAGATTGAGCCGAGCTCTGACGGAAAAACGCCCTCAATACTATTCTAGACACGAAAAAATTATTCTTCTGCATGACAATGATCGTCCACATATTGCGGCTCTCGTGAAAAAGTACTTGGAAACACTTGATTGGGAAGTGTTACCCCACCCGCCGTATTCACCAGACATTGCACCGTCCGATTATCACCTGTTCGGGTCCATGGCACATGCTCTGACGGCGCAGCGGTTCACATCTTATGAGGATACCAAAAATTGGGTTGATTCGTGGATAGCCTCAAAAGACAAGGAGTTCTTCAGACGTGGGATTCGAATGCTGCCTGAGAGATGGGAAAAAGTGGTTGCAAGTAATAGGCAATATTTTAAATAAATTTATATTACCGTTCTTCTATAATAAATATTTAATTTGTGTTAAAAAACGGCGGAAACTTATTTGTAACCCTAATATGATATTACAAAACTTATTGCGTCTCATCAATATTTGGTCAATAATTTAAATAATAAATTGTCGTGGCACATACTTATTAAATTATATACTTAGATTATAAGAATGTTTAATTAAATAGATAAATAAATCTTAATATTGTATTCTGAGAAATATAAATACAGTTGAGTGGTCTTGGAACGTTTCCTGTCACCTGATACTTAATGAAATCAAAAATGTTGAAAATATGGTTTTCATTCCACATAACTTATGAATTTTCCATCATAATACAATTTTGTCACGTGTATTTTATTGTAAACAAAATAACCCGTTCATTTCACAGCTATTTAAAATTTTGAAAGTATTATTGTTATTTTAACTGGGCTTGTCATGGTAACAGCCATTACAATTATGATCTCATACTAATTAAATTTTCAATACTTTATTTATGTGAAGGTTAGTTTGGTACATTACCTATATAATGTTATGTCAAATGAACTAATTAGTGGTATCGCCACTATAGCAGACCCCACTCCAAAATGGAGGGGGATATCGCGCGTTGGTGGGAGCTAGAGCAGCATGTACTGTGCCCGCTCTCGTAGATTTAAATTTTAACTTGAACAATAATAATAATAATAATAATAATAATAATAATAATAATAATAATAATAATAATAATAATAATAATAATAATAATAATAATAATAATAATAATAATAATAATAATAATAATAATAATAATAATTATAATTGTTTTTACGGTATTTTTAAATAATTTATAAAATACACATTATTATGTTAACTATTATTTATTTACTAATAAATAATAATGTATACAAAATACATCTTTTACTACAACATAAGGCAAACAATTTCTTAAAATGTTATTCTTTAGGTTTGCAAACCATTTACGCGGCTTCTTTCGATATAAATTCAAATTCGCAATACTGCGTACCAATGTAAAATATGTACAGCTCATTGGCCATAGCAGCAGCGTTCATTAACTCGATCTGCTCTGGATTTTCCATCAAAATTTTGGCGGTTTTGTAGGTAGGAAAATGTTGTTTTCATCGTTTAAAGACGCCACAACGGTTTTACATTTAGCATTGTCCACTAGGCGAATTGATGAAACCTTGTATTCTTCATTTTCCTCTAAATCAGTCATTTTTATGGTTGGTAAAATGTGATTCAAGCGGCTAACGGTATTGGTTCTTGATAGATCCATTGCAAATATCTGAAAAGTATTAATTACGACACTTATAAATAATGGTATTTTCAAAATTACACAAATAATGGATGTTTGCAGCCACACATACCTTTGTAGCTGAACTCAAATGGATAATTATTATACTGTTTTATAATAACCAACGTTAAGACACTTTGAGTAATACTACCGTGTAGTAACAGATGCATCTTTATGTACAGCTACAGTACCCCGCAAAACGGCCATGTTTTACCTGATCAACATTCAGAAATATGTAATTATCCTATACAGGCGTTTTTATTTTGTTATAAATAATATAATTTTATATTATTATCAACTTATTTTGCTTACCAGTTATTTTCCAGTAACAAAAACACTGAAAATGCTAGACAGTCAAAAATATTGAATAAAAACACTGTTAAATAACATTCAATATATCCAATTTCCTCACACGCTTTTAAAATGTTCACAATGACGTATACACTTAGATAACACAATTTCACGTGTTTTGTCTAACATTAATATTTAATTTCGCTACAACAACGTTTTCATTTTGTTATAAATATTATAATTTTATATTATTATTAAGTTATTTTGCTTAGCTGATGTTTTTCAGTAACAAAAATACTAGTAATGCTATTCGGTCAAAAGGTATTAAGTAAAAATATTATTAATTAACATTTAAAATATACAAATTACATTTATACTTTTGGGTATCTTAAATTTACTGATTGAAAGTTTCAGTACATTATTTACTAAAACTAAAAATGACCTGTATATAACAATAAATGATAAAATATGTAAATAATTCATAAATTAACATCGGATTCCAAGCTGTTCATCTAATAATATAATTCTTAAATAAACTAACGTATATATATATATATATACTTACAATTATATCATAACGACGCTACGGTAGTCTGCAAAACGAAGCATCAGCAGAAAATATGATGTTTACCTTATGTTTGTACTGTCTTGTCACTTTACATTTGTACGTGACAGAATAAACTACGGTCTAAAGAACTATCTAGAACAGCGTACACGTGTGGTTTATTAAAAAATGCAGCAAATTAATAAATATCTCTATGATGAGATTATACAATTAGTGATGTTTATACGTAATAATAAGACTGAATTAACAGTACCGTTTCCGGACGACCGTTTAAAAGTTTGGCAATATCTTTCAGAAGAAGCAGTGTTATTGCTATTAAAACGTATTATTTTATTTGTACCAGCTAGCGTAATAAGTAATGCATATGAAAACGGTTTGATTTTTTCAAGTGTTAAAATTATGCACACTGTGTGTGGTTGTTTAAAAAATAGTAAAAAGAAGCAGGCTAAAAGACTTTCTAAATTGTTGACAGCTTACGGTATGTACTGCTATACATTTAAGTATTAAAATTTTCACTATTTAGTTTAAAAATTTTGAAAAACAATTGTGTTGAATATTTTTATATTATAGACCAACATTGTAAAGAAGACCTTTTACCCGCTCTTTCTAATGATGTCAACAACAGCGTGAATAATGGTGATGATGCAAAAGCTGCTGAATCGTCTACTGTACCTTCTTCTTTCACCATGGAGGTACGGAAAATTTTAACCTGCGCGAGTATTTTGAATTATTTTACATCAAATTTTTATAACCTCAGCCTTCCACTTCTTCTCAACAACGTGTAGATAACGGCAATTGGATCGATTGTTCGAAAAAAACCATTTCAACAATACTACTCCACGAAATAAAGGATCAGACTGGTTGGTTACACGTTGACAGAGGAAACTACATATCTGTTGAATATTTTCCGACGATAATAGACAGCGATAATGATGATAATGGTAATGAGGGCAATGATAACCGATCGGTTTTATCATGTGATACATGCAGTGCTGAAAATGAAAGGGAAAATGAGGATATTGACACTCTTGCACGGTTAATATTAGAAGAAGATGAATTTTATATGAAAAATTTTGGTATTGGAGAACGAACACCCCAAGAAGAGCCGGGATATACACTTCGTGTAATATCTGAAGCTCGTATGAACGTCGATTCTGATTCTGAAACGGAAAATAGTGAAACCCGCTCCTTAATAGGTAAATTTAAATTTTAAACAAATACTATATTTTATTAGACTGATATCTATTATTTCCGTAGATTTTGTTAACACCTACCTTAGTGCTGATCATGTAGAAGAATAAATTTTAGAACAAGTAAGCTAAGCTGGTATTTTGACTATTATAGTTAAAGCTATATTTATAATATTTTTACAGATGGTCAGCGAGGTGGTGTTTTAACAAGGTGCTCGTTTGAAAATCCAGACAGCTAATCAACGTGCAACCTTACAACATTCTGAAGACAACAACAATTTTTGGAGTATAGAACCACCAGGCCAACGTTTTATTATTGAAAAAGAACATTCTAAAAACTTCAAAAAATTCGGTGCAAAAGGGGTGGAGAGCGTTATTCGTATTTTACAACCACCTGCAAATACTAATAATATTCAATGGCTTGAAGGCGGTTTAAGAGACATTATAACACACATTACCTCGAAATGCAGAGGTAATGATTATGTGGGATTTACAATCAATTGTGATAGATTCACGTCAGGACCCTTATGGTCTCGTTTTAAACAACCTAATACATATACGCCTGACGATCTAGGTTTATTGCTAAGTAACGTAGCACTAAGCGCCGGTACTATCACAACAGACGACCAATTAGTTATTACAGTCTCTACTGTAGATGGCGTTGAAGGCACAGGCCGAAAAATTTTAACGCATCAATTTATTTACAAAAAATCTATAATACCTATCAATAATAATGATAATTTACGTTTACCGCGGTCATTAGTAATTGGTCAGGCCTATGTTGAAAGAGGCGAAATACGTACAGGTAAATTACATCGGAAATGGAAATCAATCACCGATAATAGATGTAATCTACAAAAAATGGAAGCGTTGTCTATGGTTCATAAAGCGGGTGTTAAAATTTCTAATAGGGGATGTGGCATCGAGCACGTATTTACTTTTCAAAAATATTTTGAACGCATGGGTGTAGCTATTGTAATTTATGAATTTTTAACTCTAGGTAAAGGTAATAAACCTATATTTGATGGGCGTGAAACTGTTCAATTAACTTTTGGTTGTATACGACATGTTAGATATATTATACTACGAAGATTCACAACATTTTCAACCAATTGTGAATTTAACAGGGGCTATAGGTAGTAAAATGTTTTGTAATTTATGTAATATAGGTTTTTCAAGGGGTTTAGAACATAGGTGTTCTAAAAGATGCCCCCGCTGTAAACAAATGCCTGTTTGTAATTATACACGTAAGTACGTTTGTACATTATGCAATAGGTGGTTTTCGAATAACAAATGTTTTGAAAAACATCTTGTTAAGGGTTCTGGTAATTTACAAGGGAAAAATAAAGATGCCAGCGTCTGTGAAGCAATGAAAATCTGTAGTGTATGCTGTCGTCTGATACGTTTAGGGGGTAAAAATCTGCATGATTGTAATAACGTATTTTGTAAAGTATGTAATAGTAAGAGATCTATTAATCACTATTGTTATATGGCTCCGTTAATGGTAAAAAAGTTACCAAAAGTTATATTTTTATTTTATGATTTCGAGACACAGCAGCATACGCGCGTTAGAGGTTCTAGTGATACATATCTTCACATTCCTAATTTATGCGTTGTACAAAAAACATGCTCTTATTGATGTAATGATAAAGACGTATCAGATATTTGTAATTTTTGCGGGCAACGGGAATTTCTTTTTGATGAAAATCCTGTTGAAGAACTTATTAAGTTATCATTACAAATTTATAAGGGTTTTACAAAAGTAATTTGTATTGCACACAATGCTAGTAGTTTCGACGGACAGTTTATTTTACGATGCATGCTAGAACGTAACAAAACGCGTTTACCTAAATTAATACTAAATGGTACTATAATTATCGTGATGACTCTGGGAAACACTATATTTTTAGATAGTTTAAATTATTTGCACATGCCTTTACGTAAGTTACCTAAAACTTTCGGATTTGCTGGAGAAATAGAAAAAGGTTTTTTTCCAAACTTTTTTAATACTCCTGAAAATGTAAATTATATAGCTCCTATGCTTGATATAAAATATTATGCACCGAACACAATGGTTAAAAGTGAGCGTGATTGTTTCCTGACATGGTATAATGAAAAAATACAAGCAAATTATATTTTCAATTTTCAACACGAGTTCAAATTTTATTGTCAAACAGATGTCACTGTTTTACGTAGAGCCTGTATGTCGTTTCGGGAATTGTTTATAAAATGCGGTAATGTTTGCCCGTTCGCTGAATGCACTACAATAGCATCAACAGTTTCAAAAATATTTAGACGAAATTTTCTTAAGTCTGATACGATAGCTCTTTACCACCTAATGGGAGTTATAGATGGCGGTCAACACAGTCTATTAACGCTATCTCATGGCTAATATTAAAAGAATACGAACTAGGCTGTCAAACTATCAACGCCTCGCGTTGTAAAGAATATCGTTTAGAAGCAGGTATAGCTGTTGACGGTTATTATGTAGATATTAAAACTAATGAACGCGTTGTCTTACAATTTCACGGTTGTTTTTGGCATGGATGTTTACAGTGCTATCGTGCGAATCGTGATAAAGAATTAGGTAAAGGGGATACTATAGATGAGCGATACGAGCGTACTTTAGCAACTTCCGAAAAAATCCGACATCTAGGTTATAAATTAATAGAAATATGGGAGTGCGAATATGATAAACTTTTGTTAAGAGATCCAGAAAAAGCTAGATTTTTACGATCACACCCTTTGCTTGATAAACACCCTTTGAATCCTCGTGATGCCTTTTTTGGGGGACGCACTGAAAATTTTATACAGTTATACGATGTCGAAGAAGGGGAAAAAATAAAATATGTTGATGTTTGCTCACTTTATCTATATATTTTTAAGACAGGTAAATTTCCCATAGGTCACCCTAAAATTTTTACGGGTGATGAGTGCTCGCAACTGGTTAAAGAGAATAATGATCTAACCGATATCGAAGGTCTTGTAAAATGTACAATTCTGGCTCCACGCAACCTTTATCATCCCGTATTACCGTGTAAGCTTCATAATAGACTTATCTTTGCATTATGCTATACATGTGCTTAATCTTTAAATCAATACGATTGCGACCACGATGAGGATAGTATTAGAGCGTTTACAGGAACATGGGTAGTTGACGAAATACACAAAGCAATAAGTAAAGGTTATATTATCATTAAAATACATGAAATATGCCGGAATAAAATAGCACAATATAATCCGGAAAAAGGTGCAGAGGTTTTATTTACCGATGACATAAACATGTTTTAGAAAATTAAAACGGAATCAAGCGGGTATCCTAAAGACTGTATCACTGAGAAAGAAAAAGATGCTTATATTGATGGACATGAAAAAGCTGAAGGTATAAAGCTAGACAAAGAAAAAATTACAAAAAACGAGGGCTTTCGAGCTGTGGCTAAATTGAGTTTGAATTCATTATGGGGAAAATTTGGGCAATGGGAAAATTTACCACAAACTGAAATTATCACTTCTAGAGCACGGTTAATGGAGATGCTAACAGATAGTTAGATTGAAATCACGGGCTTTCTACCGGTAAATGATAAAACAATATATATAAATTATATAAATTGCGCTGATAGTATAACAGCTTTACCTACAACGAATGTTGTTATAGCAGCGTATACAACAGCCCAAGCCTGTCTAAAGTTATATAGTTATTTAGAAAACTTGGGTGAACGTGTGTTATATTGCGATACAGATTCTTGTATTTACATTTCTAAAGATAATCAATACGAACCAGCAACCGGTAAATTCTTAGGCAATTTAACTGACGAATTAGAATCTTATGGACCAGGTAGTTTTATATCATCATTCGTAACAGGTGGCCCTAAATTTTATGCGTACATCGTCCGCAAACCAGACGGCATTACTAGTGAAGTGTGCAAAGTTAAAGGAATAACATTAAATTTTGAAAACAGTCAAAAAATCAACTATAAGACAATCAGATCTTTTATATTAAGTGATGATACGGAACCTATTATAATTACGTATGACGCTATAAGACGCACACTTTTTCATGATGTAGTAACGCGTAAAGAATCAAAGACAACAAAGCTTCAATATAAAAAACGTAGACTTACTAATGAACATAGGTCTTTACCATTCGGTTATTTAACATTATAAACAATACGATAAAATATTTATGAAAAATAGCCGCCATGATTGAAATTGGATATATTATGTATTATGTATATGTATATGTATATGTATATAAAAATGTATTAAAGTCTTTGTATATTTTATAAAGAAATGTCTATAAAAGTGTATAGAAGTCTTTGTATATTTTATAAATAAATAAATGTATAGCATCAGCAGTAAAATTTTTGATAATTTACTATGTATTAGTAATTATGGTTCATACTGTATAAGTTTTTAGAACAGGAAATGTTTTACTTAGTTGTGTTTCATCGTTACACGTTATTCAGTATTTATAGATGCGATAGTAAACCGTGTGTTACCTTTATAAAGTAATGGATATTGTTATTGATGTTCAAGGACTAATTGATAATTATGACAACTTTTGTGTAAAAGAAATTAGTGTGGTTAGCTTCGATACAACATTACAGGCCCACTGGGTAATAAAATCACCTTTTTCGTATAATAAACTAACAATAGAGGCTAAACGGAAAAATGATTTTGTCACACGTAATGTACACGGCATAAAATGGTGTAACGGTCGTACTATTTTTTCGAAAACAGTGTCTATTTTAACTTCTTATTCTGAAAAAGCGCGGTTTATTTATGTACGTGGACAAATCAAAGCAAAATATCTTGAGCAAATATTAAAAAGAGAAATAATAAATTTAGAAGAGGATGAGTCTGAATGTTCAAAGTTTAATTTTTTAAAGAAAAATATCAAAACACAGTGTTCTTTACACCATTCTCTAAACAGGGGTGTACCTGTTAAAGATTGGAACTGTTCTTTAAATCTAGCTGTAAGTTTACGTGATTGGATTATCGAAGAGCGGTCAAAACCGTTCATATAAATTTTTAAATAATACGATACCCAAAAATTTTACGAACACAACAACTCCGCTATAATCTGTAGAATGGATCCTCGCTGGAAACATCCATGGACTTCAATTATTTGCGGGCCCACAGGCTGTGGTAAAACAGTTTTCGTAAAAAAATTTATGCAATACTTACAACAAATGAGTGATACTAAATTTTCAAGAAGAATATTTTACTATGCTGAGTGGCAACCCACATATTTAGAATACCCGAACTTTGAAAAAATTGAATTTCGTGAAGGGTTACCTAATAATAGCGATTATAGTTCTGATAATAACGCCAAATTAATTATTATTGATGATTTGATGCGTGAAGCCGGAAATAATACGGTTGTTGATCTTTTTACGAAAGGCAGTCATCATAAAAATATTAGTGTAATATTTATTACGCAAAATATATTCCATCAAAGTCGTGGGCAGAGAGATATTTCATTAAATTAAAACTATTTAGTAATTTTTTAAAATCCTAGAGACCGCTCAAAAATACAGCATTTAGCACGACAAGTATGTCCCGAAAATCCTCTTTTTTTACAAGAAATATATTATGATGCTACAGTTAAGCCGCATGGTTATCTTCTTTTTGATTTGAAACAAGCAGCACCCGAAAATTTTCGTTTCCGTACGTGTATTTTCCCTGACGATAAATACCAAATTGCATATGCGCCTAAAAAATCTAAATAAGTAATAATTTTTATAATGGCTTTAATTACGGTGTATAGCAATATTGGTTATCGTTCAGAAGCGATAAGAATGCAAAGCTATTCACAATGGTTAAATGTTTTGAGTGTGGCCTAGTAATATGTGATTGGCTTGAAACAGACAATCCCGTGAGTGACCATAGGCGCTGGCAATCAAATTGTCGCTTTATTTGCAATGTGTCTTGTGGTAATGTACCAAAAGGTGTAGATCTCAGTACAGTATCGTCCGTAGAACAAAACACATATCACCCACGTTACGGTGACGAGTTTAGACCGAACGCCGTACCGGATTCAACTGGTTAAAACAGTGTATACCGTAATATTACAAACAATTGTAGAACCGTAAAGGCAAAGAAGCCACCTCTCGGGAAAAAAACATTAGTTTTATTACAGGCTATATGCTATATGACTAAAGAACAGTGACAAGATGTGCTGCGTAAGGCTGATACTGCATTAATAAGGTGTATTTGCGAGTGTGCTTTGAACATCTTACAAGGTAGTGTTGATTCGAAACAGCAAGAAAAACAAAAATTAAAACGCCACGCACCGGTTTTGAGAAAATTAGCTTCACCTAACAGTAGCCTACAACAGAAAAAGAAAATAATTGTTCAAAAAGGTGGATTTTTACCGCTTTTTTTAGCACCTATACTTGGCACATTATTATCCAGCTTTATATCTAATTCAAATGGAGCATGCCCGTAAAATGGTACTGGTTCCTGAAAAAACAGTTGTTACAACCGATGCTGTAACAAGAGCGGGTGAAAATTTAGCAGATGTGACTACATCGCAAAAGTAGAGTATACAAACTATAGGAACAACTCTATCGAGGTTAGATAGTGAAATGTATCGGATATTATATTCTGATACATATCCAGACGATCGCGCAAAATGGTCTGCTTATTCACAAGTGTTAGAAAAGTATTTGAGGCTAATAGAACCTGACAAATTTGAACCGATCAATGAAAACACATTATATCACCATAGTAAAAGGCCGGTTATTGAAAAAACTCTTGATAAGGATTTTTCAACTATTAATAGTACAATTATTGAAAGCGTACCATCTAAATTTCAAAATAAAGCAAAATTATTGCTAAAGAAGTTACAAAAGTTACCTGATGATGTTATATCATGGGATTCTAATGGCTTAGTAACTATCAATAATGAACCAATAATAGGTTCAAATATTATTGATCTTATAAATCACGCTATGTGACACAGAAAAAATAGCCCCGCTATTGGGCAACGTCAATTTTCCAGGATTCTTCGTGCAACGCATGTACCTTGTGAATACATAGGAAATCATAATTTATTTCATTCCCGTGATATATCTGCATCAACACCAAGAAATTCATTACGTCAGATCTCTAATAGTAATAAAATTAGCGAAGAAAGTAGCTCCAGCGTTGAAGATAATATCAACAACACAATATTAAATAAAACGCAGTTACGTATAGACACGTCTTTTGATTACACACCAGGTACGGATAATCAGTACGGTGAAGGCGTTTCACAATGCAGGAAAATAAAATGGGTGAAGCTCAAATATTTAAAAAATTAGAAAAAACTTACTATAACCCGGCCCATTTTGCCGGTTTTATCGGTAGTGTTAATTCTTTAAAAAAGAGTATTGAATCAGATCATACAACGGACTTATTTAAAAAAAAGAGTGTTCAAAAATGGTTGGAAAAACAAGAAACCTACAATACACACCGCATGAACACACATAGGTTTGACAGAAGATGTTATAATGTATCAAGAATTGACGATGTGTGGGAGGCTGATTTAATTGACGTTCGCAATATTTCATCATACAATAATAATATTGGTTATTTATTAGTTGTTATCGATGTGTTGAGTAACTTCGTTTGGTTAGAACCCGTAATTAATAAATCAAATATTTGTGTCGCACAAGCTTTTAAAAAAATTTTGAAACGAGCAAGTTCACGTAAACCACGATTATTACAGACAGACAGAGGTAAAGAATTTTTCGGCAACTTATTTCAAGAACTTTTAAAGAAACATGATATAATTTTTAGAACAGTTAGAAACCCTGATGTTAAAGCTGCCGTTGTTGAGCGTTTCAACAGAACTCTTAAAGAGAGACTATGGCGGTATTTCACACACGTACGTTCAAAGAAATATGTTGAAGTTCTACAAAAAATTGTGTATAGCTATAATCATGCAAAACATAGTGGTATAAAAATGGCCCCATATGAAGTTAACAAAGAAAACGCTGATGAAGCATTTTATAATTTACAAAAACGGTATGTCAAAAGAACAGTAAGACAACCTAAATATAATGCTGGTGAATTGGTACGCATCAGTAAAGCGAAAGCACCGTTCGTGAAAGGGTATGAAAGCGGTTGGTCAAAAGAAATTTTTAGGATTGCGTCTGTCTCTATATACAGGCATTCTGTAGTATATTTATTGAAAGATTTAAATAACGAAGTGATAGACGGTATTTTTTACACTGAAGAATTATCACGCGTGCGGTAAAAATGGCAAATGTGCGTGATAATTTTTACGTTGTTCTCCCTAGTAACAGTAGTATGATGTATTTTCCTGAAAACACGACTACAAGATTTGTTACACGGTTATCGCATACTATAACACTACCAGGTGAATGGGAAGTTGGATTGACAGAAATTCAAATGCCTATAACTTTTCTTCATATTACGCAGGATAATGAAGTCAGTTATTAAGGTATACTTAATTATATAAAGTCTAGTGATACAGAGGATAGTATTCCCGAAGAATTGAAAGACAAAGTAATTTTAGGCAACGCACCTTATGGCGTGTATAAATCTATCGAAGCACTATTAGAGGCTATTCATAAACAAAAAGAGTTTTCTGACCATGTCAAATTCGAGTACAATTCAGGCGAATATGTTTCAGCCTATAAAGCATGTGCAGATGATGATGCATCACACAGTCTAGAAATTAGTGAACGACTGCAGGTTATTTTAGGGTTCAATCCACAAGACTCTTCACCAAAAACAATAGAAAAAAATAAACCATACAGAGCCAGCAAACCTGCTGCTCTAAGTGCTGCACTAACAGGTACTATTTACGTATATTCGGATATTTGTGAAAATTATATAACAGGTGACGTTCAGATACCTCTGCTAAGACCAGTACCTCTTGATATTAATCACTACAATTACGACAGCCTAAAAATCAGCAGTTTCTCACCACCCCGCTATATACCTGTTTCACGCACACAGTTTACAACGATTGAAATTGATCTAAGAGATGAATTTGGTAAACCTATACCATTTGAAAGTGGGACATCGTCAGTAACGTTACACTTCCGAAGAGTTGGTTAACCTAAAATAATGACACATTACGAACTGATGCAATACGGGTATGGTAGCCGCGACTACGAAGGCATTCACCAGTTTTATATAGAATCGCCTTATCAAAGAGGTTATTGTATTGGTAGTTTTCTTGGAGGTCTGTTTAGGAAAGTGTTACCATTTTTGAAAAGTGGTGCTAAATCTGTGGGGAAAGAGGCTGCGCGGTCGGGTGTGAATATAGCTTATGATATTTTAAATCATGACGTACCTATTAAAGAATCTTTTCAAACACGTGTCCGTGAATCGGGTAATAACTCAAAACGCAAAGCTCAGCGAAAAATTGATAGTTTTATGACAGGGTCGGGGTATGTGCCGAGTCAGTTGCTAAATACCGGCAGTATAGGTGTGTTACCAAGTAAAAGAGGTTGTGTGGTGAAAAAGAAACGTAGTAAAAAAGGTTCTAAACCAAAATTGAAAAATAATAAAAAGAAAAAACCTCACAAGAAAGCCACCCTGAAGAAGAAGAATACAGTACAGAAAAAACGGGAAAACGCAGTCAAGAATACTAAAGCGAAACAGCGTAGTGTGTATGACATATTTCAATAACAGTTTATAATGGCTTTTTTACATATACATTCATGTGAATGCGCAAAATCTAAGTTGGAGCTGTTTTCATTGCCGCCTACACAAACAGCGATTGAAGGTTCTCAATGGGTGTATTACAAACCAATTTCATCATTAACAGATAATTCACCAATTGAGTTTGTTGTTCAAGGCCAAGGTGATGAATACATCGATCTTGCTCATACAATGCTCAGTGTCCGTGTAACTTTAAAACAAAATACCCCAACAACAGCAGCAGCAGCAGTAGCAGGAACAACATCACCAAAAGTCGGTCCTGTAAATAATTTATTGCACTCCATGTTCAATCAAGTCGATGTATTATTCAATCAAAAACCTGTGTCAACACCTAACAATTTATATGCGTACAGAGCGTACATAGAAACGTTATTAAACTACGGTTATGATGCTAAAGAATCACACTTAACGACTGTGGGTTGGGCTGAAGATACACCCGGTAAATTCGATGATGTAGCCGATGCCAACGAGGGCCTTAAAACACGTCGGAGTTTCTTGACTTGTGGAAAAACTTTAGATTTTATTGGTAATTTACACTGTGATGTTTATAACCAAGAAAGGTTTCTTATAAACGGTGTAGAAATGCGTTTACGCCTTACAAGATCTCGTGATTCGTTTTGTCTTATGGGTGGTGCTGATAGTCAAAATTGTACTCGCCATATTCAAGAAGCTAGCCTAGTTGTGAGAAGAGCTAAAATCTCGCCTAGTTTTTTACTTGCCCACGCTAAATCTCTAACTAAAACCACTGCAAAATATCCTATAACACGTGTAGAGGTAAAAGCCGTTTCAATTCATACAGGCGTTCATGGTGAAACAATTGATAATGTGATACTGGATTAAATACCAAAAAGAGTTATTCTGGGGTTCGTAAATAACAAAGCCTTCAATGGCGATAAAAGTTTAAATCCTTTTAATTTTCAACATTTCAATATTAACTATTTATCACTTTACGTTGATGAGCGTCAAATTCCTACAAAACCATTACAACCCGATTTTTCAGACGGTGGTCAAGATATAGACGCTTATCATACTGTTTTTTCAGGAACAGGTGTGCATTTTCTAAATGACGGTAACACTATAAATCGCTTTGACTACCCAAAAGGACATTGTTCATTTGCTTTTGATTTGACAGCCGATTTGTCAGCAAAAAGTAATTCACACTGGAATTTGATACGCCATGGTAGCGTTAGAATAGAAGTGCGTTTTGCTGAAGCTTTAGAAGCAACGATCAACTATATAGTATATGCTGAGTATGACGGCGTTATAGAAATAGATGTCTCCAGACAAATATCTGTTGATTTTACCGGCTAAAATGCTGAATTAGCAGTAAAAAGAATATAGAAGACAGCTATGAAAATTTTAAATTTAGTACACAAGTAAATCTACTTCTAAGCAGTTGAGTGTAGAAACATGATGAATATTATGGTAGACATCAACGGCTTTTTTAACAACAATTGTGAATTTTTACCTAAAGAGATCGCGTGTTTAAGTTTGGAAGCAAACGTTATTGGGCACTGGATACTGTCTTCAGAATTTGATTTTTCACAATTGAATATAAAACGTCAAAAAGAAAATAATTTAATTACAAAAAGAAATGGTGTGCATTGGTACGATGGTGAATCTGTCGTGAGATATGTATACGCTAATTGACGAGCATTTACCAGGGACGCTACGAATGTATACACTAAAGGTGCTGTGTCTAAAAAGTTTTTAGAGACTCTCCTGTGTCGAGTAGTGATAGATATAGACAGTATTCGAAACGCTATATCCATTGAGAACCAATCACAGGCAGATCTTGTATGTATGCTGCATAGCACACGCATATCAGCAAGTACATTAAAAAATAACCACTGTGCCTTATCACGTGCGCGCGTTTTGAAAAAATGGTTACTCGGCGAAATAAACGCTGATAAAGTTGATGAACGGAGATCCTGCTTAATTGAAATACCTATCGATCAAAAAATTTCCCGAGAAAACCCAACATACAGTGCGCATGATCAGCAAAAATGTTTTCTATGTAATGAACACTGTACAGATATTCAAATCTCTTCAGTACATTCCGAACCATACAGTAGGTGTGTACCCGGCGGACAAGATTCCAAAAATATTCACGAAACCGATCGCTCTAGTTGTTAATACAGATGGCTACAAGCAACCAGGGCAACACTGGGTTGCCATCTACATTAGTCGCCACGGCCAGAGATGGTACTTCGATAGCTATGGATTACCTCCAATCATTCCAGAACACATCAGATGGCTCAGAAGAAACTGCACACAGTTCACTTATAACAATCAACGATTCCAACAGGAAAATTCTCAAGTTTGCGGCCAATATTGTATAATGTATTTGCATAATATGTCTACTTATTCTACACTCTCTGAATTTTTATCAATCTTTCACGGACAGTTCCGGAAAAACGATGAAATTGTAGAAGAATATTATAATACTTTCATGAATATTAAAAGACATCGTAAAAATACAGGTTTTATTGGGGGCAATATTCCAATACAATATATTCGATCATGTAATCGTAATATTCAATAAAAATTATATATGTAATCATGTAAACAACTAAATATTCAATAAATATTATGTTTAATAAATATATCTACGAGTATAAAATTATTTTAAAACCCACCCCAAATATTATTATTATTATTATTATTATTATTATTATTATTATTATTATTATTATTATTATTATTATTATTATTATTATTATTATTATTATTATTATTATTATTATTATTATTATTATTATTATTATTATTATTATTATTATTATTATTATTATTATTATAATTTAAATCGGCTGGGAGCGCTCAATTCATACCACTCTAGCTCCCACCGCCGCGCGATATCCCCCTCCACTTTGGAGTGGGGTCCGCTATAGTGGCGATACCACTACTCAACTATCTGAAGTTCTCTATCAATAATAATCGTTGTCTTTTTTTACCCTCACTCCTAGAAAACGAGTCTAATTTCATATCATGACTATACACTAACAAGATATGTATGTATAAAACTATTTTTTTATATCAATTAATTGAAAAATCTACCTTCCATTTCGGCTGCCGAATGGCCTTTTTTGGGTCTACAGTAGGGTCCTTCGTTTGAAATAAACATTATTTTTTCAGCAGACACAAGAAAATTTTGTTGTGTATGTTAAAACAATACATCCCTGAGAATTGCAGCTTTTAATTTTAATTTCAAGTACTTCCTTTTGAGCATTGATTTTTTCCGATTTCAGAAGCACGTATATCAAATAACTTTTTTTTTTTAATACTATAACTTAACCCCATTTTATGCTATCGTTTTGAAATCCGTGTTTATTTGTTAAGTATTTGTTCCCTTGTGAAAATGTATAAAACGATTTGGCCTATCTCGATCTATGTCGATTGTTTCAGTTCCAAAAGTCAACTTTTTATTTTTTTTTATTTTCTATATATTTTTGTTCATAGTGATAAACGGATCATTTCACGAAAAATGTGCATGGGACGATTCTTTAAGAAAATTTTGTCATTTACAAAATTGCTTATAAAACTTACATTGCTAAAGTGCACTGTTCATGAGATACAAGCAGTTTAACATTTTACAGCGAAAGAGATAAGTATTTTATTAGGCTTACAATTTTTGTTACTGTAAATTGTTGAACTGCTTGTATCTCATGAACAGTACACTTCAGCTTTATAAATGTAATAAGCAATTTTGTAGAATTCAAAATTTTCTTAAAAATCGGCCTCATGCATATTCTTCGTGAAATGAGCCATTTTCTCACTATTAAAAAGAGTGTATGGAGACAGTGAAAAATTTACTTTCGGAGCTGATACAATCGACATGGATCGAGTTAGAGCAAGATCATTTAATACACTTTCAAAAAGCAACAAATACACTACAAATTGAAACTGGTTTTGAAACGAAAGATTCAAATTGGGCAAAGTTATAGTAATTTAAAAAAAAAAAACCATTCGGCAGCCGAAATGGTAGGTAGATTTTCCAATTTATCTATAAAAAAGTTTTATGCATACATATCTTTTGATACATGTTAGTGTATACTCATGATATAAAATTAGGCTCGTTTTTTAAGAGTGAGGGTAGAAACAGACAACGACTATTTTCAATAGAGAACTTCAGATAGTTGATTTGACATAACATCATATAGGTAATATACCAAACTAACCTTCACATGAACAAAATATAGAAAATTTAATTAGTATGAAATTATAATTGTAATCGCTATTACGATGGCAAGACCAGTTATTGATAGAACGTACAGGTACGATTGAAACGTCATAAATAATGAAAGAAATCCTTTGAAACTATAAAATAGCTGTGAAATTTAAGGGTTATTTTGTTCACAATATGATACAACTGACAAAATTGTATTGTAATGGAAAATGCATAAGTTATGTGTAATGAACACCATATTTTTCACATTTCTTGATTCTATTTGAATTTTCAAGGCTATCAAATTATTGGAAGAAATGGTCAAAACATAAAGATTAAAGTCAAAAATTAAAGCTTACTAAACAAGCTTTAAGATACTTTTTACTGGAATTGTCTATTAGTTTTAGTTTCAATGTTATATGGACTTCAACTGTAAATGAAAACTGATTTTTTCGAAAAATCGTGAAAATTTCAAACAGCTATTACTTCAAAACTAATCGACCAATTTAGCTCATCTTCGAATTTGATTAAGGTAATCACCTATTGAATAAGTATAGAAAATTTCATTGAGATTCGATAAGAACTGTGGATGCTATCGTAATAAAAAGACCAGTGATAATCATAGGGCGTAAAGGTACATTTGATACATCATAAATAATCAAAGAAAAACTCTTAAGGCCATTCTCCAAGGGTGCCCCCCACTTTTTGTGAAAAAAAGTGGCGCCACCTGGTGGCAAGCAGCCGAACTAAAAAATCCTAGCGCAAAAAATTTCAGAATTAAATTAAAATTATTAAAAAAAATAAAACATATAAATTTATAATATTCAAATAAATAAAAAAATACTGATTTTTTTTTTAAATCATAATATATGACAAAAATGTCCTGAAACGTGAAATTAAGAAATTAAATTTTTAATGACCTTGAACTGTCAATCTCGTATTTATTTTACAAAGGATATTACAAATTAGTGAAAAAATTTATCAAAAAAACGGCAACGTACTCGTAATTTTAAAGATACGTAGAATATTTAAAAAATAACTCACAGTAATTATAAATTGTCTGCTAGGCGTAATATCTTGAATAAATTTCAGCATGAAATTCATCATCTAGTAATATTTTATTTTGACAGATGTAAACAACAGGTCTGTACTCTATTTGGGGCGCATGAAAGGCGCTTGAATATAGTCGCGGGAAAAATTAAATTTGAAACAATATTTATTTTTTTCAGAAATAATATATAGAATAATGTATGCCTGCTTATGAAGTATATATATATATATATATATATACTTATATATACTTATGTATAAGTATATATATATAAGTATATATATAAGTATATATATATATAGGGGTGGGGGGGGGGGGCAAAAGGCGGTACCTATGGAAATACTAAGTTTTCGATGACTAAAATACGCCAAATCTTTTTGTTTTTAATGATATCCAAGATAAATAGACAAAATTTTTAGCTGCCGTGAAGAAATGAAATTTCTACTTTTGGCGGGCAAAATGGGGTACCCTTTAAAAAAGTTAAAAAAAAAATTTCTGGAAATTGATCAAATTTCATTAAATTAAATTTTTTTTTTTATGTAAAATACATACAGAAAAATTACATTTCACATCATTGGTGGATACAATGGGATAAAATTTTTTTTTGTGGGGCAGAGAGGCCCCCCTCTAAAAAATGATGATTTTATTTTTTTATTTTAATTGAATTCTTATCAATTAAAAAACAAAATATTATTTTCGAATATTGTTAGTGGCCAAATTTGCCGCAACTACAGAAAATAAGCCGAAAAATGAATTTTAATTGAACATTTTAATTTTTTTTTTAATTTGACGATATAAATATGAAAGAATCACTTTTCAAAACTTTCGGCTGGTCCATTTTGCACCAGGTGTTATGGGTAGGTCTAAAAATGCGGATATATATCAAATTTTTTTTTAATTTGACGATGAGAATTTGATAGAATCATTTTTTTTATTTTTGGGCTGGTCCATTTTGCCCCAGGTATCATGCGTAGGGCTGAAAATGCTCAAAAATATCGGATATACAGTAATTAGACGAAAAAAAAAAATTTTTTTTTCACAAAATTTTGGGGGTACCCCGTTTTGCCTACCCTACCCCCTTTTGCCCCCCCTAACCCTATATAAATATATATACATATATATATATATATATATATATACATATATATATATATATATATACATATATATATATATATATATATATACATATATAAATTTTTCAACAAATGGTATTTTCGAACTCTACTTAACTAATTATGTTAGGTGTTCCGTCGAAAAACGGAAGACCTGAAATAGTTGTCATCATAATAATGTAAAGAATTTAATTATTTGGTAGAGTCACCATCTAGCGGTGCTTTAATTAATTCTATCGTCAACTCGGGCGCCCCGTAAACGCGCGCGCTCATTATAGCGTCGGTTTCGCTGTGCATCTTCGTTACACTTACGCCTTCAGCATATCTCTGTCACTCGGGTGTCTGAATTTTCCGGTCCGTCGAAACGACGACCCGGTTTCACAGCGTCTTTTCGTCAGTTGACCACAAGTCTTCTTATCGAGCACACACTATGAGCATTCTGTCTATTAAGCCAATCATTAAATAACTGATAATTATTTGATTAATTGATTATCGATTACGATTTCACGCCATCGTGCCAAGATAAGTATTGATTAATACAGTTTATTAATTTTTTCTGATTATTTCGTTGATCTTTAATAATATTTCGTGAATTAAACAAAGACCGGGTTTTTATTGCGTCGCAATACGAACAAGTCGGGACTTGTTGCGCGGGGGTCCAATCCTCTCAATTCCGGGCATCCATTCATTGTATTTATTGAATATTTGAAATTTTTGTGTTGTGATTTGATGTTAATAGTAATATTAATATCAGATAATATCAACACAATTAATATCAAATATTTAATAATATTTTATCTTGTATTAACTTCATCAATTCGCAATTACATACAGTTCTAGTTTAATATTCAATTCAACTCAACTCATTCGAATTTAATAATTACACACATTTTTTATCATCATTGACGAATTACATTTATATAATTAAATACATCAAATCTTACTTCACACTTACAATAGCCTCGTCGCTGGTAAGCATCTATCAATACCAATTGATTAGATTTTAATTAACTGCAGTTAAACAATAACCTCAGTTACAAATAACAATAATAATAAATTAACATCATCAATTGATCGAAGTAAGACATCGGTCAATCAGTTCAACGACTAGTCACGTCATATTGTCTTTGGAATATCCCATTACAATTTTGACATATCTCGTGCGTAAATTGCGATCTTGATATGTTTAACATTTCAATTCATATCGCCGATCTGATCAATCGGTAACGTCGTCGCGACGCATAGCATAACACACACATTTAACGACGCAAGTGTTCTCAACTGAAAGCTTTCTACCATCATTCTTTCTCCAGTACCACGTACTGTCTAATTGTCCCACAGTGGACAATCAATCTTTCGCTGACGGTATACAGACGTGTATATTCTCTAGCATTCAGTGCGATCCAAGATCACACTACTTACGACGATCCGTGATCGCGTAATCTTTTCTATATTTTTATCACATACATACACAAAAACACACACACATCCACATTCATTCTTGTATGAATTGTTCAACGAGTTACCCTCATTCTCACTATCTGAATATTCTCAATCTTTTTCATTGTATTTCTTCAAAGGGTTTTATGCCGTAGTGCTTTCCCTATTCTTTTGGGTCAAAATATATCCTTCAATTTTGCTATACCCAAACCACGAGTTTCATTCAACAATACCTGTCACATCCTACCTATCCTAATAATAAATTAACTAAATTTAGATTATTAATTCTAATTAATTTGCAGGTAAATTTAGAATTTAAATTTAAATTAAAAATAACATAAAATAAAAAAAGGGGAACATTTTCCCACAAACATTAGGTTATGACAAAATTCCTTGAAAAATCAACCATGAGGACAAATACAAAACCTAGATTTTTAAAAAAATCTACCTACAAAATGTTATTCTGCTTGCATGCTTTTGAAATGGGAAAAATTTGATGCTCGAGAGTAAGTACTTAAATTCAAAATTAAGAGCTAAAATTTTCAGGAACTTATTTTCGTAACGTAACAAAACGAAAAAATGTAGGAAATTTTTGTCTCAAGCTATTTCTCATGATTACGCCATGAACGTATTCGAAAAAATAATTTTGCTCAAAGATCTTTAAACTAAAGATTCAAGCTTCAAATTGCTTTTTATATTTTCTCGATACGACCATATTCCACGGAAACACAGGCTTCCAAAAATCACTATAAAATTTAAAAAAAATTTTTGGACCTTCAATTTTTATGATATTTGTATGAGATAAATTTTTTGCTAAAAGCACGTAAATTTAGTTTTTTTTCTTTTCAATTAATAAAACTCAGCCCCACTTTTATGTATCGTATGGGTCCAAAGTTTTTCTTAAAGAGAATTGTATGCTCTTCAAAAAAGCCAGTATCTGCTTAGCTCTGAGTTCAACTCTAGCTCTCCTGTGAGTCTTTAATGTCAAATTTCGTATCAAATCGATGGTTTTTTGCTGTTAACTCATGAACGGTTGAGTCTAGAGAAAAAACGTAAATGACTTTTTTGTAGAAAATTTAATTTTCTATAAAAAAGGTTGAATGACTTGTATCTCTAAAACTATTATTTTAAAAAATATATGAAGTTAAAGTTATTAAAATTTTTAATTTTAGCAAAATTTCGAGATTAATTATTTTATAATTAAATAATATTTATATTTTTACCGTACGATGGACGGTGTGGCTCAATAAGTTATAGATTAAATTGAACGGAATATAGTATAGTGCCGGATAGCTCAACTGGTGGAGCACTCGGCGCGATACCGACATGGTCTGGGTTCGATTCCCAGTTCGGGCTATCTATATTTTTTTCAATTTATCTATAAATTGTCTTATTGAGAAGGTTTGCATGTTTAGGTTTCCACTTATTAAATTGTCTTAATTTCTTACTTAATAATTAAAAATGTCTAGAGCGCTGCTGTGGTAATTAAACCAATTAAGTCAAGGTCACACGAAAGCAACCTTTTTTTAGATAGCCTGAACTGGGAATCGAACCCAGACCATGTCGGTATCGCGCCGAGTGCTCTACCAGTTAAACTATCCGGCACTATACTATATTCCGTTCAATTTAATCTATAACTTATTGAGCCACACCGTCCATCGTACGGTAAAAATATAAATATTATTTAATTATAAAATAATTAATCTCGAAATTTTGCTAAAATTAAAAATTTTAATAACTTTAACTATATATATTTTTTAAAATAATAGTTTCAGAGATACAAGTCATTCAACCTTTTTTATAGAAAATTAAATTTTCTACAAAAAAGTCATTTACGTTTTTTCTCTAGACTCAACCGTTCATGAGTTAACAGCAAAAAACCATCGATTTGATACGAAATTTGACATTAAAGACTCACAGGAGAGCTAGAGTTGAACTCAGAGCTAAGCAGATACTGGCTTTTTTGAAGAGCATACAATTCTCTTTAAGAAAAACTTTGGACCCATACGATACATAAAAGTGTGGCTGAGTTTTATTAATTGAAAAGAAAAAAAACTAAATTTACGTGCTTTTAGCATGGGAAAACTTCAACGACGTTGTTCCAGTGGTTAATATTAATATTAAGAGCTCAAAATTGGACTGAATTTTTATTTTAACATATAGAACAAGATTTTCGATGGGGAGCGAAAAAAAAATTGTTCGTTTCAAACGGAGCACCCTTATATATATATATATATATATATATGTAATATAACCAAGTTTTGAAGATACGATTGCGTTTACAATTCTTATCAGATATTAATGAAATTTTCTACACTTTTTTTATGGACGATTATCACGGTTAATTTTGAAGATGGACTAAATCGAGCAATTAGTTTAGAAGTTATGGCTGTTTTAAATTTCCACGATTTTCCGAAAAAATCAGTTTTTATCCACTTTCAAGTTCATATAATTTTAGAACTAATACTCATAGAGTATTCCCGTAAAAATTATCTGAAAGCTGGATTAGTAAGCTTTAATTTATGACCTTAACTTTTATGTTTTGCCCATTTCTTCTAATAATTTAATACCTTTGAAAATTTTAATGGAATCAAAAAATGTTGAAAATATGGTTTTCATTTTACATAACATACATTTCCCATTTTAATCCAGTTTCATCAGTTGTATTTTATTGTGAACAAAATAACCTGTAAATTTCACAGCTATTCTATACTTTAAGAGTATTTCTTTGATTACTTATGATGTATCAAATGTACCTCTACGCCCTATGATTATCACTGGTCTTGTAATTACGATAGCACCCACAGTTCTTATCGGATCTTAATGAAATTTTCTATTCTTATTCTATAGGTGATTACTTTAATCAAATTTGAAGATGAGCTAAATTAGTCGATTACTTTTGAGGTAATCGCTGTTTGAAACTTTCATGATTTTTCAAAAAAATCAGTTTTCATTTACAGTTGAAGTTCATATAACATTAAAACTAAAACTAATAGACAATTTCAGTAAAAAGTATTTCAAAGCTTGTTTAGAAAGCTTTCATTTTTGACCTTAAACTTTATGTTTTAACCATTTCTTCCAATAATTTGATAGCCTTGAAAATTTAAATAGAATCAAAAAATGTGAAAAATATGGTGTTCATTACACATAACTTATGTATTTTCCATTACAATACAATTTTGTCAGTTGTATCTTATTGCGAACAAAATAACCCCTAAATTTCACAGCTATTTTATAGTTTAAAAGGATTTCTTTCATTATTTATGACGTTTTGATCGTACTTGTACGTCCTATCACTAACTGGTCTTGTCATCGTAATAGCGATCACGATTATAATCTCAAACTAATTAAATTTTCTATACTTTGATTACGTGAAGGTTACTTTGTTATATTAATAATATAATGTTTTGTCAAATCAACTATCTGAAGTTCTCTATCGAAAATAGTTGTTGTCTTTTTTTACCCTTACTCTTAAAAAACGAGCCTAATTTCATATCATGACTATTCATTAACATGTATCACAAGATATGTATGTATAAAACTTTTCACATAGATAAATTGGAAAATCTACCTACTATTTCGGATGCCAAATGTCTTTTTTTTTTTTTAGAATGGTCATCAAAGTATCAAGCTGTTCCCGAACAATGTAAAATATCAGGAAGTGTCCCCAAATAATACGATATATCGGGGAAATGTCACTTAACTGTACGTTAAAACTTTTTTCTTTAGAACAGTCTCCAGAGTATTAAGTTGTCCTCAAATTATGCGATATATGGAGATACTATCCCCAAACTATGTGATATATTAAGAGAATGTCCTTAAAGTATGCGATGAAGTTTTTTTTTAAAACGGTCTGAAGACTATTAGACCGCTGCGAAGCTATTTGATATATAGGGAAAAAGGTTCCAAACTATGTGATGTATCGGAAAGATGTCTCTTAGCTATGCGTTAAAGCCATATTATTTAACAGGAGTTATCAGACATTTTTGCTGAGTTTTTTTCACAAACAAAATCTGTAAATACAAAATGAAGACTGTACATCGATGCACTACTGTCTAATCTAGCGAAGTGCACTTCAATTATTTAATAATATTCGTTTGTTTAAGAGGAAAACTTGGCCGGTTACTATTTACTGCACAAGTGCAATAAAGATAGTACCATTCGTGGACTTGGAAGTAACAGAGAGATAAGTGCGAACCCCTGTTAAGAACAGTTTTCAGAGTATGAAGTTCTCCTCAAAGTATACGATATATTGAAGAAATGTCCCCGAACTATGCAATATATTGGGAAAAGGTTCTCAAACTATGCCTTGAAGCTATTCTTTCAGAACGATCTTCTGGATATTAAATTGTCTCTAAACTATGCGATATATCGAGTGAATGTCCTCAAACTATGCAATATTTCGAGAAAATGTCCTCAAAATATGCGATATATCGAAGGAATGTCCCCAAAATATGCAATCAATTTTTTTTTTTTAAAACGGTTAGGTTATTAACTAAACTACATTTATCCTGAAATATAAAGGAACAAAAAAATTTTTTTAACTTTTTAGGGGTTCTCTAAAAGCTTTATTTTCATAATAAATAGTCGTCTCAAAAAAAAAATAAACCAATGTAAATCAGTGTAGACAAACAGTTTAATGAATCGATTAGAGAATGGACAAAGCTTTTACGGGTGCCTAGTTAGCATTTACTTGTCGCACTCAAATTTACTTGTCGCACGAAGATAATCGTATAACGTACACAAATGTCGTGGAAACAGTTGAATGGGCAAACAGCTAATTGGCGAACAAACGAGCGTGTGCTAAGATAGTACTTATATCGCATAAATGATAAAAAATTCTTTTGTTAGAACGGTATCCAGAGTATTGAGCTGTTCCCGAGCAATGCGATAAGTCGAAAAGATCCCTAAACTATCCAATATATCGTGAAAAGGTCCCTAAACTATGCTTTAAAGCCCTTTTTTTAAAACGATCTTCAGAATATTGAATTGTTCCCAAACTATGCAATATATTGGAAAAATATCCTCAAAATATAAGTTAAAACAATTTTGATTGACGGTCTTCAGAGTATTAAGCTTTCGCCGAAATATAAGATATATAGGGAAAATGTCCCCAAACTATGCGATATATTTTAAAAAAGGTGCCCAAGCTATGCTTTGAAGCCGTTTTTTCAAAACGATCTCCATAATATCAAATTGTCCCCAAACTACGCAATGTATCGGAAATATGTTCTCAAACTAAGCGTTAAAGGAATTTTGATTGACAGTCTTCAGAGTAATAAGCTGTCCTCAAGCGATATGATACATGAGGAAATTGTCCCTAAGCTATTCTATACATTTAGAAAAAGTCCCTGAACAATGTTTTAGTCATTTTTTCAAAAAGATCTTCAAAGTATTAAATTCTCCTCAAAAAATGCGATATATCAAAGAATTGTCCCCAAACGATGTATGCGATAAAGTTTTTTTATTAGAACGTTCTTCATTGTATTAGGCTGTCCCTAAGCAATGCGATAAGTCACGAAAATTCCCAAACTATGGTATAAAGTCATTTTTTTAGAAAGGTCTTTCGGATATCGAATAGTCCCCTAACAAACAGCGATACATCGGGAAAATGTCCCAAAACTATGCGATATAGTTATTGTTTGAGAACGGTTTTCAGAGTATGGAGTTCTCCTCAAACTATGTGATATATCGAGATGTCTCCAAATTATGCGATAAAGTATTTTTTTCAAAAACGGTCTTCAGAGTATTAAGCTGTCCATGAACTATGCAATATATCAAGGAGAAGTCCTCAAACTATGCGATAAAGTCTTTTTCTTAAAAACGGTCTTCGAAGTATTAAATAAACTACAATTACCAAAAACATTAAAGGAACGAAAAAATTTTTGAAGTTTTTCAGTTATTTTTGAGAGAAATTTCTTTTCGTGCAAAATGGTCGTATAAAAAAAAAACAAAAAAAAAGCAATTTGAATGGGTCTGGACACACAGTTCGATGGATCGATTCAAAAATTCACAAATCTTTTGGGGTACATTAAGCTGTTAAGTCGATTGGCGACATTGATCTTCCCACCGATATTTGCAAAGTAGCGGTCGATTGCCTAAATACCCATGAGAAGTCAATTTTTTGTACATTTTTTAAATCTGTGTTAAAGATGAAAGGATTTTTTTTTCTTCCGAAATTAAAATACGGCTTGTGAGATGTTTATCCGAGTTTCTAGAGCTGGCCTTATAATTACTCTGCGACTATTCGTTGCTGAGATCTTAGTATCGAGGACAAAATAATCCTTTTTCATTAGCAGGCTGACATTTCAGCTGCGAATTGTCGTATGAAGAAAGAAATGAAAAACTAATTATAACTGAATGAATTTCCTCAACGAGCCATAAATTGGTTTCTTAAAACAAAATTTCCTGGCTCCGTTGACACGAAAAAAAAAGAAAACAAAGAATTTAGAAAATTTATGTTTCGAGCTATTTCTTATGATTGAGCAATAAACGTGGTTCAAAGAATTATTTCGGCAAAAGATTTCAAGCTTTGAATTGCGTTTTTTATTCATTTGATATGACCATTTTTCACGAAAAAACTGTCTTCCAAAAATTACTAAAAGATTTGTAAACATTTTTGTGTTCCTTTAAATTTTTAGATAAACGTATGGAATAAATTTTTTTCAGAACGTAAGAGTATAAAGCTGTCCTAGAATTATGCGATGGATGAGAAAAATATCCCTTAACCATACTATGTATTGGAAAAGGTTCTCGAACTATGCTTTAAAGCTATTTTCTCAGAACGGTCTTCAGAATATTGGATTGTCCTTAAACTATACGATACATCGAAAATTTTCCCAAACTATGCGTTAAAGCACTTTTTTTAACGGTCTTCATAGTATTAGGTTGTCCTCAAGCTATGCGATGGATCGATTAAATGTCTCCAAACCATGCGATATATCGATTAAATGTCCCCAAACTATGCTTTTAAGCAATTTTTTCAGAACGGTCCTCAGAATATTCGATTGCCCCAAACTGTGTGACATATGTACAGAATATGTCCCTGAACTATGTGTTAAAGTCTTTCCGTTTAGAACGGTCTTCAGAGTATTAAGCTGTCTCCAAGCTATGTGATATACAGTGAAAATGTTTCCAGATTATGTGATAAAGCCATTTATTTAAAAGGTTTTCAGAATATTAAGGTGTCCTCAAACTATGCTATATATTGAAAAAATGTCTTTGAACTTTGCGTTGAAGTCTTTTTGTGTAGAATGGTCTCGAGAGTATTAAGCTGTCTAGAAGCTTTGTAATATATATGAAAATATTTCCAGACTATGCTATATATCGACGAAAAGTTCCCAAACAATGCTTTAAAGCCATTATTTCAGAATGGTCTTCAGAATGTTGGATTGTCACGGAACTATGCAATATATCAGGAAAACGTCCCCAAACTATGCGCTAAAACCTTTTTTTTACGGTCTTCATAGCATTAAGTTGTCCTCAAACTATGCAATTTATCGATAAAATGTTCCCAAACTTCGCGTTAAAGTCTTTTTGTTTAGAATGGTCTTCAGAGTTTTAAGTTGTCTACAAGCTATGTGTGTTCAGTCACGAGCTTAATTAATTTAAATAAGCTTCGTGCATTTCTGTTAAGGCCAGGAGCTGCCGAACTCACTACTGTCCGCGAAGAGAGCGTAGTGCCGGGTCACTCGCTATCTGGGCCCGACACATACAAAGTCTCCCTCAGAACCGTGTCAAGACGCTATGAGACCCCGCTTCAAGCCGGCCAATCAGATAATTCGTCTTATATTAGCCGGCCAATGATAGAACTCGCATCATACCGAGAGCTCGGAAGCCAATTAGGAAAATTCGTCATCAACTACTTCCTGGCGCGCTTTTAAGCCAATGGGAAAATTCGTCTTATGGAGCAAGGCTGCCACGTCAACACCAAACGTTCACGACGACGCTACGACGCTCTCATTATCTTCTATTCTATTCTACAACGTGCTTTGCTACTTGCTTCCTCGTGATCTGAAACCACTTTCCTTTGCTATACTTACAGTATAAAAACGCTGAACTTACGCTAAATTATCCTCAATATTAAGTCAGTAAAATAAGGCTGCTATTTATTGGGAATAAATTTGATTGTTATTCGCGTGTAATTAATTATAAATTAATTTCCGTGAATATAACCACTATCGACCACGTGTTGAATTTTATACGTGATTCAATTACAGTATGCATTCGTTATCGCGTATCTTTCAAGTCGCATTCGCTATAAATGTTGAGTTTCTTTAAATTTCAAGTGTAAATAGTGTAAATAAATAATGAAATTATTTATTGATAATATTTGTGTAATTTTTAATTGTTTAAAAAACTCACGCCTACACCAGATCTATTTAGTCTTATTCGCTCATTTTACAATGTGATATATAGGAAAATGTCCCCAGACTATGCGATATATCACAGAAAGGTGCCCAAACTATGATTAAAAGTAATTATTTAATAACCCTATCCAAAAATTCCCATAGAATCCACTCAACTGCGACAAAAACCGCACAGAATGCAATAGACTGTATTGGTTTCTATACGGTTTTTGTCGCAGTTGACTGGATTCTATGGGAATTTTTGGATAGGGAACGTTCATCAGAATGTTGAATTGTTCTTAAACTATCCTATATAATAAAATTTTCAAACTTCGGGAAGTTATTAGTTTTGGTCCGATTTTCGAAAATCAAATTCCTATCAGATCTTGACGCTTTGAGGTTCTAGAAAGCTATTCTGACTGACTTCAAGATAATGTCCGAGTGAATGTATAAACGTATGAACGTATGTAAAGATCTGTAACTTTTAAGCTGATTACCCGATTTTAATCGTCAAGGTGTTATTCAACATGGCCTGTTAATATCTAAAAGCTATGAAAAATTGAGCTTGAATGGTAGCTTGCGTTTCAGGATATTCAAAATATCAAATTTTTTCAAAAAAGTTTTTTTTGGATAACTTTTGATGTGCCCTGTGAATTGGTTCTAAAATTTAATAGCTCTAAAACTTCATAAGCCAAATCAAATTCTACCTCGATCGTCAAAATCGGTTCATTCGTTCAAGAGAAACCGTTAACGAAAGAATTAAAAAAAATTTTTTTTTGTTTTTTATAAATTTATCAGAAACGAGTAGATAAAAAAATTTCAAAGTATGATCAGCTCTAGAGCTCAATAAAACGCGTTGATTGCAACCTCAACCTCAATCGGTCAATTGGTTTAAGAAATATCGTTGGAGAAAAAATGGTAAAAAACATTTATTTTTGAAAACGACGGCATATAGTAGTACTTTCAAGCTCAAAGAGCTAAAACTGTTTTCACAACAATTTTTCCGTGTTCATCGAGCTCAAAAACAGCGGGAAGTTTTGGGGCTGTCCCGCAGGGTTAACTGATAGACCGATTTTTTTTCAACGGACTCCATACTACTGAGTTGCCCTCAAACTATGGAATACATCAATAAAATGTTCCCAAACTATGCATTAAAGTATTTTTGCTTAGAACGGTCAGCAGAGTTTTAGCTGTCTCCAAGTATGAAATATATAGGAAAGATGTCCCCAGACTATGCAGTATATCGAAGAACGGTCTCCAAACTATGCTTTAAAGCCATAATTTCGGAACGGTCATCAGAATTTTGGATTATCCCCAAACTATGCGATACATCATAAAAATGTCCCAAAACTTTGCGTTATAGTCTTTTTGTTTAGAACGTACTTCAGAGATTCAAGTGACATTTTTTCAGATGAAGACTCGATAATGTATATAAGTACTTCACAGCATATTTCAAGGTCAGGTCCTCAAACTATGCATTACACAATTTGATACTTTGAAGACGGTTCCCAAAGTATCAAATTGTCCCCAAACTATGCGATATATCGAGAAAATGTTCCCAAAGTATGCGTTGCACAATTTGATACTTTGGGAACGGCCCTCAAAGTTTCAAATTGTCTCCAAACTATGCGATATTCCAGGGATATGTACCCAAACTATGTGTTGAGCTTAATGCATAGTTTAAGGACCTGCCCCCAAAGTATCAAATTGTCCCCGAACTATGCGATATATCGGGAAAATAACTCCAAAGTATGCGTTCCACAATTTGATACTTTGAGGATGGTCCCTAAAGTATCAAGTTGTCCTCAAACTATGCAATATAATAATAAATTGTCTCCCAACTATGCTTTAAAGCAATTTTTTCGGAACGGTCTTTAGAATATTCGATTGTCCCCAAACTATGCGATGAAGCTTTTTTTTGTTACTTTTTTTACAAATAAAGACTCGATAAAGTATAGAAATACTTCATAGCATATTTCAAGTTCCGGTCTACAAACTATGCGTTGAGCTTAACGCATTCTTTAAGGACCTATATCCACAGTATCAAATTGTCACCAAACTATGCGATATATCGGGAGAATGTCCTCAAAGTATGCCTTGCGAAATTTGAAACTTTGGGGACGGTCTCCAAAGTATTGAGTTATCCTTAAACTATGCGATATATTGATTAAATGCCCCCAAACTATGCTTCGAAGCAATTTTTTCAGAACGGTTCTCAACATATGCGATTGTCCCCAAACTATGCGTTATATCGAGAAAATGTCCCAACACTATGTGTTGACGTTAATGCATAGTTGAAGGACTTGTCCCCAAAGTATCCAATTGTCCCGAAACTATGCGATATATCGGCTTAATGTTCCCAGAGTATGCCTTGCAAAATTTGATACTCTGGGGACGGTCCCCGAAGTATTGAGTTGTCCTCAAACTATGCGATATATTGATTAAATGCCCCCAAACTATGCGATGGAGCTATTTTTTGTTACATTTTTTCAGATAAAGATTTAATAATGTGTAAAAATACTTCATAGTATAGTTAAAGGTCAGATCCCTAAACTATGCATTTCAATATTTGATACTTTGGGGACGGTTCCCAAAGTATTCAATTGTCCCCAAATTATGATATATATCGAGAAGAGTATGTCCCCAAAGTATGCATTGCACAATTTGATACTTTAGGAACGGCTCCAAGAATTTGAAATTGTCTCCAAACTATGCGATATATCGGGGATATTTCCCCAAACTATGTGTTGAGTTTAATGCATAGTTGGAGGACCTGTCCCCAGAGTATCCAATTGTCCCCAAACTATGCGATATATCGGCTTAATGTTCCCAGAGTATGCCTTACAGAATTTGATACTTTGAAGACGGTCCCCAAAGTATTAAGTTGTCTTCAAACTATGCAATATATTGATAAAATGCCCCCGAACTATGCTTCGAAGCAATTTTTCCGGAACGGTCTTCAGAATATTCGATTGTCCCCAAACTATGCAATATATTAAGAGAATGTCCCCAAACTATGCGATAAAGCTATTTTTTTGTTACATTTTTTCAGATAAAGATTCAACATTGATTATTATTTAATTGATACTTTGGGAACGGTTTTCAAAGTATCAAATTGTCACCAAACTATGCGATATATCGCCAAAATGTCTCTAAATTATGCGTTGCACATTTTGATACTTATAGGACGGCTCCTAAAGTATCAAGCTGTCGTCAAACTATGCGATATATTGATAAAATGTCTCCAAACTATGCGATGAAGCTCTTTTTTTGTTACTGTTTTTTACAGATTAAGACTCGTTTAAGTGTATAAATACTTCATAGCATTTTTTTAGGTCAGGTTCCCAAACTATGCATTGAACTTTACGCATACTTTGAGGACCTGTCCCCAAAGAATCTAATGGTCCCCAAACTATGCAATATATCGGGAAAATGTCCCCAAAGTATGCGTTGGACAATATGATACTTTGGGGACGGTCCCCAAAGTATGCGTTATACATACATATATATATATATATATATATATATATATATATATATATATAAAAAAAAAAAAAATTAATATTTTAAACAATGAATAAGAAATTTACTAAAGATGGGTGAGAATAACATGGATTTTGCTATCCATTTCCATGTATATTCCTCACTTTTTGACGTCAGAAATGACGAATCGCAAATTTCAAATTCGACTCCGCCGTCCATCTTACGGCATTAAATATATATATATATATATTAGGGTGCTCCTTTTGAAACGAACATTTTTTTTTTCGCTCCCCATCGAAAATCTTGTTCTATATGTTTAAATAAAAATTCAGTCCAATTTTGAGCTCTTAATATTAATATTAACCACTGGAACAACGTCGTTGAAGTTTTCCCATGCTAAAAGCACGTAAATTTAGTTTTTTTTCTTTTCAATTAATAAAACTCAGCCCCACTTTTATGTATCGTATGGGTCCAAAGTTTTTCTTAAAGAGAATTGTATGCTCTTCAAAAAAGCCAGTATCTGCTTAGCTCTGAGTTCAACTCTAGCTCTCCTGTGAGTCTTTAATGTCAAATTTCGTATCAAATCGATGGTTTTTTGCTGTTAACTCATGAACGGTTGAGTCTAGAGAAAAAACGTAAATGACTTTTTTGTAGAAAATTTAATTTTCTATAAAAAAGGTTGAATGACTTGTATCTCTAAAACTATTATTTTAAAAAATATATGAAGTTAAAGTTATTAAAATTTTTAATTTTAGCAAAATTTCGAGATTAATTATTTTATAATTAAATAATATTTATATTTTTACCGTACGATGGACGGTGTGGCTCAATAAGTTATAGATTAAATTGAACGGAATATAGTATAGTGCCGGATAGCTCAACTGGTGGAGCACTCGGCGCGATACCGACATGGTCTGGGTTCGATTCCCAGTTCGGGCTATCTATATTTTTTTCAATTTATCTATAAATTGTCTTATTGAGAAGGTTTGCATGTTTAGGTTTCCACTTATTAAATTGTCTTAATTTCTTACTTAATAATTAAAAATGTCTAGAGCGCTGCTGTGGTAATTAAACCAATTAAGTCAAGGTCACACGAAAGCAACCTTTTTTTAGATAGCCTGAACTGGGAATCGAACCCAGACCATGTCGGTATCGCGCCGAGTGCTCTACCAGTTAAACTATCCGGCACTATACTATATTCCGTTCAATTTAATCTATAACTTATTGAGCCACA
>OZ024710.1:9538508-9578816 GCA_964016945.1 Microplitis deprimator | reverse complement strand
GTTTACTTAGAGGTCTCCGGTCTCTTAGTTAAACTAGGGCCGAATAAATTTCATCTTATTAATAATAAAAATAAAATTATTCATTATTTATTCCCCATTTGGGACGTAACAAAACAGTTAACTCGAACCAAGAAAAAAAATTTCTGATTCAAGATGTTCGGTTTCAACGATTCGGAAATCCAAAATATTCTTGCTCCAAGTCAATAATTATCTTGAAATTTTTATCATGAATCAAAATTTTTTTTCCCCAAGTCATTATATTTTTATGGTTAAATTGAAAAATTTTTACCAATTTCAAGAGTTTTTTTTTTTTTTAAATGACAGAAATTTTTGTTAAAAAAGTTTTTTTTTTTTTTTTTTTTAGTAAAAACGAACTGTATTTTTTTATTGATCAATTGAAAGCAGAACATAATGGAAAGATGAGTCATTAAAGAATGCAAGTAGTAGTAAGACACATTGTATCTGTTATAGAATCTGAAGATTGCTTGTTAATGAAACTGAAAGATATATGAAAATTATTTTTCAGCTTGTAAGAGTGAGACGGCATAATTACCGTATAAATACTGTGCGAACATTGTATGAATCCTGTGTAACCATATAAATGAAGTATAATCATCGTACAAATACGGTATAACTAGAGTGTAAATACGGTAGTATTACAGTATAAATACAGTTTAGTCCCTATATAAATTTGGTATCAACACAATTTATTTACGGTATTAATACGGCAATAAAATTTCACAAACATACCGCATTTATACCATGGGTATACCGTAATAATACTTATACCTGAAAAATACTGGGAAAATACCGCATAAACACCGTTATGGCAATTCCGCGAGGGATATATCAAAAGAGTTCAAACTGTCGTTACATTTTCTTTGTCATCCTCAATAATATTTTCGGTATATCATTTAAAAACATAAAGTTAATTTTTTTATGCTCACGCTAATGTTTTAATCTAAAACATCTGAAATCCGTTACCGAGTTTATCGATTACTTTGGCCCCAAAAATGTTCGACATTTAGTTGTTATTTTTACACATTTTTGAAATTCATTTTATGATTGTTTTATTCTAATAAATAGATGATAAAAAACTATAACTCGGAAATTACATCAGCATTACGTAAAATACTGACTTGTCACTGATGTAAAGATATGATTTAAGAGTGACATCCATATTACGTATAACCGTGACTTTGCTACTGAGATAAATGTATGATTTTAAAATTACGTCATTATGATATACGATAATGGCTTTATTGCTACATAACAATGTGATGTAGATTTTATGTCAAGCGTACGTAATACATCAGTCATAACTGTGACGTCATACAAGACATGCTTACATCAATATGATGTCAAGATTTTACATCATATTAAAGCCATGTAGAACGTCAGATTGACATCAAATATACATAGGATAACGTGACATTTTTATGACCTACGTATGTCGTCAAAATAAGGTCATGTGTTCAGTGGGCAATGAGAAATACAGATTCTCGTACGGTCACTCAAGCTCTTATCCTATTTTTATTTAAGCAACGTCGTGGTAACTTAAGCAGATTGATATCAGCGACTTTACCATTGGATAATGAATAGTTGGTTTCAAAATATTATAATCCAAGTGATACAATCATTTCAGAAGGATGTTTTAGCTTAATATTATGGTCTTCGACCTGTGTCTCGAGATGATCTCATTCAAAATAATCCATCACCACTTTTAAAAAGTTTGTTTGCTGATCGCAGTGATAAGCTTTTCTTGCTGTGTGATGAAACGTATGCTCGTAACCAAAAGAGCTCGAGTAACGCATATCAAAGGAAGTCTTACTCTAGGCAGAAAAAAGTACCGTTATGTAAGCCATTTACTATTTGTACGCCAAATAGATACATAGTAGATATGTTAGGGCCCTATCATATCAACATTAATGACGCTCCTATAAGGAAAGACATTATCGATACTCCTCAGAAGACTTTTATCATTAACAGATTAATATAATTAATACATTGCTTAATAGTTTATAATTAAATATTAATATTGAAGTTATTGAACAAAAAACAACTATTTTTAGATGAGTGTTCCTAATTTATTCTATTTTTTTCACTAGTACAGTAATCGCGAAAGTTCTGCATTTTATCATTTCAAGAGTTAAATTATAAAAAGAAATCGATTTTGGGTTATTGGTTTCGGTCCGATATTCAAAAACCGAATGTCTATCAGATCTTGACGTTTTGAAGTTCTAGGAAGCTATTCTGACTAATTTCACGATGATGTCCGAGTGTATGTATGTACGTACGTATGTATGTAAATATCTGTAACTTGAACGGATGAACCGATTTTGATCGTCAAGGTGTCATTCGACTCGGCTTGTTAATATCTAGAAGCTGTGACAATTGAACTTGATCGGTAGAGTGCGTTCGAAGATATTCCAATAATAAAATTTAAAAAAAAATGTTTTATTCAGATAACTTTTAATTTGCTTGATGGATCAATTTAAAAATCTAATCAGCTCTATAACTTTATAAGCTGCGTCGAATGTTACCTCAACCATTAAAAACGGTTCATTCGTTCAAGAGAAACCTTGAACGAAATAATCAGAAAATTTTTTTTTTTTTTGGTTTTTTGAAATTTTTTCAAAAAAGACTAGATAAATCAATTCAAAAATTTGATCAGCATTAGAACTGAATAAAACGCGTCGATTACCATCTTAGCCGTCTCAATCGGTTAATTCATTCGAGAGATATCGTCGGAGAAAAAATGGCAAAAAAGGTTTTCTTTTCGAAAACAAAGGCATAAAAAAGTATTTTCGAGCTCGGAAATGTATTCACAACAATTTTTTTGAGCTCAAGGAGCTCGAAAACAGTGGAATGTTTTGGGACTGGCCCGCAGGGTCAACTGATAGACCGATTTTTTTTTAATTTGACACTGGTTGGACTGTGCGGGAGCGTAAAAAATGAAAATTTTCCTTTCTTCGGCCAAGAAACCTACTGACTTGAAATTTGAAATGGATATTATTGACGCTACGACAAAATCGATGGCTCAATTTTTTTCATGAAGTTGATAATTGTAGCGGTTTGTGGGGGCGAAAAAAATTAAAATTTTTATAATTTTTGACCAAGAAACCTACAGATTTGAAATTAGAAATAAAAATCATCTGGTATCGTGTTTAAACTTTATATACAGATTTAACTTATTCTGCTGTTCTTTTTGGCGTACAAAAAGAGATTGCTAGGATTATTACATCTTTGATTTTCCAATTTGCGATGATATTACGGTATGACTTGATGAGTAAATATACTTATTATTGTTTTCCGTAATACTTTATGTACAAGATCGAAAGATTTATCATGAAAGACTGTCGAGTCATTACTAAACTAAAAATCAATTTAATTATTTATGAGATAGCTTTTTGTTTTAAATAATCATTTTATTAACTTTATTTATTTATTTTTTTTTTTTTTTGTTAGTCAAGAAATGAGAAACAACCACTTGGTCAAATGACAGATTAACCACCCCCGGCACAAGAAATTAATAAATCTATTTTTTTTTTTTTATTTTAATTTCATTTTAAATACGTCTATCTTTGATTTTTTTAGGTTCGGCCCATTACAATTTGTGTTTCAATCACTGTTAAAATGTGTCCACATACTTAAAATTATTTTATCTCTACTATTTTCTTAAATCGATTTTAAAATTTCGATACAAAGTATGTAATATTATTTTATAGTAATATTCTATATCTTGTCAAATTAAAATAACATTATTTGAACCAGCTGTGTATTCATTCATTTCTATGTACATATTTATGAATAGCTTTAATTATTTTTTTATTCACTTTATTCGAATTTACACTTTTATGAAAATTTATATATGCATTTTACATACGAATGATTGATTGTTGTTATTGAATATTTTTCATCAAGTGACAACCTAAAATTATGTTTATAATTGAGTTCCTATTTGATTATTCTTAATCTATTATTTTTTTCAAATGTAACAAGTAAGTTTGTTCGTTTATTTAATACATAAATCAATGAAACTGACTGAATATATGAAAGGCTAAGCATGTGCACAAATCTAAAATTTTCATTCAAAATTTTTAAGAATAAATACTAATCTCATTATCTAATAATTGATAAACTATGAAATAAAGCAATATATAACATTTTAATAGTGACTGTGTAGATAAAGTATTCAATAACAATAATTATCTAATTAAAATCGGGCGGATACGACTACTACTAAGGCCTCGCTTATGAGTTATTCCAATTTAATATTTAGATTATATTATTTAGTCCCAGACATACGTATTCTAATAAGTAAATATTCTAATAGGTAAAATATATTTGGAAGTAAATAAGATATTTAATCACTACTACAAAAATTCTTTAATTATTTATAGATAAGATATAGAAGGAGTCAAGTAATATTTATCTATCTATTATTATTTATTTACCATTTAAATCTAACTAAGTCCAGCACAACAATACTATTTAATCTGATTGATTCAGCAGAAATCGACTGAGTAATAACTGGATCAATTTAAATGACTGCTAACACTTTTTTCTAACTCATCCGTCCAATTTCAAAGTGTAACAATACTTATTTATTCATTATTTTTTTGTGTAAACAATATTGTTTAAATCATAAGGTGCACGATTTAATAATTAGTTTATTTTTGGGAAATTTTTTTTTCTTGATTATTTTAATCACCTCGATCTATATGAAAACATGTATTTTCAATAATAATAAATTATTATTTCGATAATAATTAATGAATTTTTGCCGTGACGCAGAGATTTAAGAATACAGGTTTTCTAGTGAGTGGTCTTTTTACGCTGTTTAGCCAACAATATCAAGTCGCTTTATTGATAATGTTAGTCCAAGTTACATTAAAACTGATGGCAGTGTGCGGTCCTATTTGAAAGACATGTGGACCTTAAAACTTTCATTAAATTTGTATTTAATATTTATAAGTATCGATTATCTTAAATTTTAACTAAATTATCCTTTAACTCTAACAACTTAATAATTATTTTAATACTAATGATAATGAATGGTAAATGTATATTATAAAATAGAATAAAACTATTTGGCACATTTTTTGAATGTAATGTTCAAAACTACATTTTTACATAAAAGAGACTTGTGTAGAGAAACAGTTATTGTAGAGTTTAAATTGCAATTAACAAGAAAATACCTTGTAACGTTCTACGTAACATTATTTTTTTTTTTTATTTTTATTAATTTTTTTCTACTTTTTTTTTCTCAAGACACATTCTACGAAAAACGTTTATAGCACTTTTTCTTTGTCATTAATCCATTAATTAACTAATACATTCTTTATTAATAATTATATAACAAGATATTAACGAATCGGAAAGCCTTTTGATTTATCATAAGTTTCTTTTAAGATTTTGTTGACTCTTTAAATAAGGCTATCTACGTCATTGTAAAGTTATGTATCTCTTCTCTTCAAACGCTTTAATAAAAAACTTTGTGATATATATATATATATATATATAACAAAGTATTTTATACTTGGATAAACTGACAGATCGTATTAAATTGACCTAAAAATCTCATATTGCTTAAATCAATGAAAGCCCCTCAGAGGCAGCGATATAAAGAACTTGTCGCTTTTGAGTGAAGCCACTCCTAAATGTTGTTGACCTATCAAGGGGGATGTAAATCCCGGTGATGTGCCCTAGCGGTCAAAATAGCTTTGAGCTCTGACTCAAGTTGTTTTTTCGTACGTTCACTCACTGACCTACCCCCTACTGAGGGTTGTGCCATCAACCTCGGTGATGGTGAATCATTTATTGATTTACCACTTGTATCGCGATTTTCATGACTACGCGCACGTCTCACAGGCTTTTTATTCAATGTTAAAAGATCTTCTTGATTTTTTGTACGTGCTGGCCTTTCAACACTAAATGTACGCTCTTTACTAGGATTATATGTAGAAAACGATCCGATTGCTTCTGAGGACCAGCTTAGATCAATTGTTCCTGATCCCCATTCTCTTGACAGCTTACGCCCGATTGCAGCAGTAAGCTCGTTGTTAGGTGACAAAAGAGGACTCTTTGATACTGCGTAATGATTTGATGGATGTGTTGTTGTTGGTGGTGGAGGGGGTCGTTTTAGAGTTGCAAAAACCGGAAAAGACTGACCCCGTTTAGCGGGACTGTGTAAATACTTTGGAGTAGGTACTCCTCCACTAATTGAATCAGACTTAATGGGTGGTGATGGCCTGAGAGTTACGCTTCCACCAAAATTAGCTGTACTAAGACGAGGTGGAGGAGAACCATCATCACCGTGGCTCAGTCTTCGTCCTACCGTTTCCAGTGGACTTCGAGCTCTGAGATTTGTACTGCTCAATGTAAATTCACGGGGTTTCATTGACGTTTCCAAATTAATTGTCGATAAGCCAAGTCGGGAACTAGATAAATTAATTGAGCTTCTACTTTTCTCTGGCCTCTTTGGACTCAAAGACATCAATGGGCTTTTACTTCGACTGCGTTCTTTTTCTTTAGAATATTTTTCATCCTTTTTAGAAATTCGATTAGCTTCCACTTCTTTTGTATTAGCGTCTTCTTTTACTTCTTGTTGTACTCTAGAGGCACTTAATAGTTATTAAGATCTGTTGATGATTTACCAACTTTATATTAAGAAATAATAAATAAAATTTTAAAACTTACCGACGAATTTCCTGTATCATCTCAAAAAATTGTCCTCGGCTCTTACGTCGTCGACGCTCGTGTTCTTTCTGCAACAATGAATCCTTGTAGATAAAATAATATCATGACTAGTTCTGTAGATACATTATACTTACCCTCTTAACACTTTTTTGAAATAACGATGTAATATGGCCTTGTTTTACTGTGTGCACCAATTCTCTTGCGGCGTGGCGAGGTGATACAAGTTCAACGCAATTTATAAACCTATAAAGTTTCTGTGAGAAAAACATAACGTTTCGATTTCGCCAAATAGAAGTTTTAGGTCTATGCCGTAAACTTGGCAGAGTGTATTTAAAAAATAAATATTCTCCTATAAGTATAATTCCACCCACAGCAATACCTAAACCTAATAAACAAAAAACTCCAGCCACAGATCTAACACCAAGAGGTCGAGGGTGGCCTCCCGAACCTGAACCGAAAACTGCATCTCTTCCTTCTTGTCCAGCTATACACGGTAGGCCTCCATACCTAACAATAGTCAAAGTTACATTCATTTTGAAATATGAATGTACATTTATTTTTTATTTACTATATTCCAGGTAGGAACCACCAGCACAATTGGGCCAGCGTTGGCCCTTTTTTAATCTGCCAAGTCTCGATAACCAAGCATGGCTGAAGCTTGGTCTTATTGTACAACCAAGCTAGAACTAAGCCTTGCTAACCAATCCTGGTCAAAGCTTGGTTCTGTAGCAATACCAAACTGGAACCATGCGGTCTCAAGTACGTAAAGTAAATTTTCGTCTATTTTCACAAAAAAATTAAATGATTAAAAAAAAATCAAAGATTAGTTATCGTTCTGTGTTGAACATATTTTTTTTAAATCAGTTACAATTATATTGAACCATTGTCTAATCGAATTGCAAGTATTGTAAATATAGAAAGAAATTATGAATTGATGTATTATGTAAGGTTCCATGCGTTTTGAGCACCTGACAAAATATCCCCGACAAAATATCCCCGACAAAATATCTCCGGACAAAATATCCCCATGACAAAATATCCTTCGACATAATATATTCCAGACAAAATATCGTCAAGACTAATCATTTCCTGACATAATATCTCTAATATAAATATACTGAAAGAATAAATTTTTGAAAGGAAATACTGATTAATGAAATTATTGAATAACACAAAACTTTATTAAACACTATTAACTTTAATTATCAAAAAAATTCAAATAATTACTGATACACCATTTCAAATGATATTATGAATTTGTTTACTATCTAATTAATGACAATATATCTATATAATAATAACAATTTGCCATTTTTAACATTGTATGTTACATTATATCAAAATAAATAATCACATTAATTTTATATTATTAAACTACCTATTTAAGTTTCATATTTTTTGATTCTAAATATCACACGTATTATTGCATTCAAATTCAATAACTATACAATTAATAAATACTTATAAATATATATTGAGGAAGTAATTCACTAAATTTGGATACAATTCAATCCAGGCGTTAAATGTGTGTCACTTGTAACATGAAATCTGAAATTTTTAGGGTTAAAAAAGTAATCATCAGTACATTTTTTTTTTTTTATCCTTCCGGGATATTTCATTTTATAGTTATTATGTCAGGAAATGATTAGTCTTGACGATATTTTGTCTTGAATATATTATGTCGAGGGATATTTTGTCATGGGGATATTTTGTCCGGAGATATTTTGTCGGGGATATTTTGTCAGGTGCTCAAAACGCCTGATACCCATTTTTTTATTTACTTTTGAATAGAATAAATATTACAGTGCTGCCTCTGTTGTAATACGATGTGTTATAAAAATTACGATGTTCACATCGTAATTTATACTAAAGAGCTCAAGACTTTGTGTTATTTGTCTGAAGTATCAATTCCTAAATGAAATTTCCAATCCTACATCGTATAAATGATGATTATGAAGGTATGGTCCCGCCACTACAATAATTAATAGGAAAAATTACGATGTTAGCATTGTAAGTTTAACTGGATTTTTTTTTCCGTGTAATGTAATGGACCTGGATTCGAGCCCCACGACAACCAAGGATTTTTAAATGATTAAAAAACTATAATGTATACTAATTTGTTTCTCTTTAATTAAAGTATTAATGCATTCTCAAGTCCAAATCAAAAAAGTGGTTTGAGCCTCCAAATTCTACACGAGGGCAAGGAGGCTTAAATCATCTTTCTAGAATATGAATATCCGTACATCAAAAAAGTGATTTAAACCTAAACTTACTGACTCTGTCCGCTTTTACCAAATTTAGGTTCCAATTATCTCGTTAAAAACATAATATAAGCCTCAGAGCCTAAATTTTTAATGTAAGAAAGACTCGTCGGATTACGTGAAATCGGTAAAGGAAAAGGAAAGGGAAAAGGGGGCCAATAGTTAGAAATGGCCTCCATGATAAAAAAAATTTGTGTTTGAGGAAATACATACTGGATACGGTGGTCTTGTGTGGTCTTGAAAAAGACCGTCGTGGTCTTGAGATAGACTGTTTGAGAAGAGTTTTGAGTTGTGTTTGAGAGTTTAAATAGTCCTGAGAAGAACCATTTTTAAAGAGAATTCTTAAAGAGAGCTTACGTAGCCTTGAAAAGACTACGTAAGATAGCCCTAAAAATAGCTGAATAAAATAACCCTAAAAAGAGCTGATTAATTTAATTGTGATGAGAAATAACAAAGCCTTGCGCGCTTGGATATTTTAGCAGCAGTAGTATCTTTGATGACCTTGTGAGTTATCCAAAGATTTCGTTCTAAGCAGTCAGACTGGTCAAGATTGAATAGGCTTTCACTGTCAGGGTCTCCCTTTTATACCCGATATATACCCGAGAGCCGACTTCTAGAACGTTCTGTGCATGAGTGGGGGCCATGGATAGATGCTCCAATGATGCTAGATTGAGACTGGAGGGGGTAGTGCTATTGCTACAATCGCTGAATCCAATGAGGTGCCTAGAAGTGCTGGAGAGGAAGAGTCCTCTCTCCACGCTCCGCGCCTGGTGTCTCCATGGTCCGTGCGAATTTCCTCAGTTATTATGGAATAATTTGAAATTTAAAAATTCTACAAATAATTTTTTGGTAAAAAATGTTTTATTGGAAGATTAAAATTGATAAAATCTAAATTATTAATAATCATAATTAAAAATATGCGAGTAGTGTTCGAGTAGAATATTACAAAGTGATTCAAAATTCGAATTGAATCATTGGAGTATTTGACTTATTAATATATAATTAATGATTCTTTATTTTATGTGAACAATAAATACGAATGAAGTACTGAAAAACGGAAACTACTGAAGAAAAAGACTGCTGAAAAATAATCTGCTGGCGTCAGGATTCGAGACCAATACCTAACGAATCTAAGGCATGACCACTGCCGCACTGCTACTCAAACGATTACGTTCAGTTTGAAACATTTTTATCTACTTGCAACGCAGCTATTATAGTAACAATAATATCATACTAAAGAATTGGACTCACTCGAAGTTACAGATTAATAGTATAGTAGGCCTTGAAGGGTTTAAACATCTTTTTAAAAAGGTGATTTACTTCATCATGTGTTCCTTTAGGGTATTAAGAACTTGAATAACAGATTACATTCAACGGCAAGTCCAACGTCAAAAGACCTGAGGCTACTGAGGCTCAAACTACTTTTTTAATTTTGACTCGGGTCAGCATTATTATTCAAATTTCTCTATTTTTCAATTTTTAATATTATTTTGAATAATGCCTTGGGTGAGGCTTAGTAATTTTTTTTCCCAATGCTAAACCCCAGGCTTGGTTGTCAGGATTGACCCAAGATTGGCTGCCAGGATGGCCCGAGGTCATCATCCCATAGTTTAACCAGACTTGGCGCAAGCTTGAACCAAGCCTGCACCTGTTATTTTTTCCTACCTGGGATATAAGGAAAAATAATTTTTCTCACCATTTTTCTTGTAAAATATCTAGCATACCATTAGCTGTATAGTTTGCAATTACTTTTGAAATACTTTCTTGAAGAGGGTGACCTTTAGTCAAAGCCACTGCATAAGTATCCTCATTAATTGTTTCACCAATCTTACTCAGTCTACAGCCATCATCGGTCGCACGATAATAATCCAATATTGGGGTATCCGCTATTAATATATCGAGGCTGCCATTAAGTAATCTCTCAACACCTTCAGCAACATCAGATAGCGAGAACCGTGACATATGTGTCCATAATCCTGGGCTAGCTTTTTGAACATAATATTCTGCAACGGATGCTCGTGGTGCACCGACTTTTTGTAATAGTAACTGTTGAAGAAAAAAAAAATTTATATATGTATATTAGGGTGTATCATTTCAGAGCAACATTTTTTTTTCTAAGTGCTTATGGAAAAAATCAAGAGGCGCGTACGAGTTTCGCGCTAAGTTTGCATCGAATAATGTGAGAGTGCGAGAATTTTGGCCGAATATCTATACCCGAGCCAACTATCAATTTGTTGATATATAAATATCATTATTAAATTAAAAAAAATATATTGAATTCCGATCTAAAATGACCTTGGATACATCATATAAAGAAAAGACTCGCTTTTGAACGCAACTTGAATCGAATCATTTGGCCCAGTACTAAAAAAGTAATATCCCATAGCAACATTTCATGCGCCAAATGTAAGTATTTATCATATATTATAATTTTATTATCTACATTTGTACTAATATATATTGTAGAAGGAGACAGATATAGCCGTATACAGATATTAAAAAAAGAAAGAAGACGCGACAATCAAATGAATTTTTGAAATAAAAAACATCCTTCTTAAATAAAATAAGCATATAAATAGTATATTACTGACCAAGGGAAGAAAGAATGACAATCCGACCCGCGTTATATTGTCACCCGAGCCGAAGGCGAAGGTGACAAAAACGTGTGTCGGGATGACATACTTTCTTCCCGTGATCGGTATACAATTTTTTATCATACTAGGACCGAAAGTTCGATAAAAATAGAAATAAATTAAATTAAAGAAACAAGATTGTGTTTCATTTTTTTTTATTTTCATTTGTTGGATACTAATGTTATTGAAAACAAAACAAAAAAAAATTAACCCGGTAAAAAATAAATGAAAAAATAAACATGAATATCAACTTTTTTCTCTTTAAAAAAGAAATAAAAATAAATGAAACATCATCCTTACAATCATTAATATTTACACGTAATTTATTTATACAAAATTTTTAATAGATTATAATCAATAGTTTAGTGATTTTATTTTAACGTTGACGACCCATTAAAAATATTTCATTAAGTAAATTTAAAAAATGTCTTCTTCTGACGAATCGTTGCACGGAAAAATTGAAACCCGACTAGTTCCTGTGCAGCACGACTGAGTCGTGTGCAAGAAAAAATAAGGGCAAGCACACGACTGGTTCGGGTGCAACAACGTAGCTACTCATGTGCTCAACGTAGCTACTCATAGAAACGTATAGAGAGTATAATAGAGGGCCAAGTACACTACCTTGGGGAACACCTCTTAGTATTGTTCTCCATAATGATGTTATGCCCTTATTATTATCACGAACTGATTGTCTTCTATGATCAAGGTAAGACCAAATCATATATAATCATATATATGAGTATATATGATTATATATGAGTCTATATATAATTAGATCTGATATATATATATATATATATATATATATATATATATATATATATATATATATATATATATATATATATATATATGTCGAATGAAGAACAAGTAGTTGGACAGTACCCTTAGTCCTTTCATTATTATCACTATTATCGGTATTCATTTTTATTTGATTATAAAAATATCAGGTAAACAACAAAATAACTATCGTCACATAAAATTTCTCTCAAGGAGATTGTTAACGAATAATTGAAGTATTACAATATATTGTATACTAAGACGAATATTACAGTGTAGAATATTCACGAGATACTAAATATTGTAATAACTACGCTCAAAACTATGCGGGCTATGATACATATGTAGTATATCAGAATTAACCAATTTAAAATAGAACACGATCTTTGAGTTAACAAAATACGCATGACAGTAAAATTAGACTTGAGAACGAATACGCATCAGCAGGATAACGTGGTGCCTTCTCCACTCGTCCTCAACAAGAAGTGTATACTTTGAAATTGCCTTCCCGGGAAAAAATCACCATGCATGATCATGCAGGGTTCATGTCTGATTCATGCCTGACCGTGCATGATTCATGCATAATTTATGCTTGATCCTGCATAGCTCATTCATGACCAGGCATGACTCATGCGTGAGCAAGTATGATCATGCATGGCTCATTTTAGATCAAGCTTGCGCACGCATTAAGTTTGAAATAATTGTATCCACAGATATGATCCATCAGGAAAGGTCATGCTTGAGCATGCCCTATTATGCATGACCATGCATGGTTCATACTTGATCATGCATAACTCATTCATGGCCAGGCATGACTCATTTGTGATCAAGAATGATCATGCATGGCTCATTCTAAATCAGACTTGCTCATTACTTACGTTACGAATAGTTCTATCCAGAGATATGATCCATCAGGAAAGGTCATGCTTGAGCATGTCCTATTATGCATGACCATACATGGTTCATAATTGATCATGCATAACTCATTCATGGCCAGACAAGACTCATTCATGATCAAGAATGATCATGCAAGGCTCATTACTAATGTTAGGAATAATTCTATCCAGAGATATGATCTATCAGGAAAGGTCAGGCTTAAGCATGCTCTGTTATGCATGACCATACATGGTTCATACTTGATCATATATAACTCATTCGTGATCAAGCATGATCATGCATGACTCATTCTAGATCAGGCTTGCTCATGATTTACGTTAGAAATAATTGTATCCAGAGATGTAATCCCTCGAGAAAGGCCGTGGTTAAGCATGCTCTTTCATCCATGATCATGCACGACGCAGACATGATCGTACAAGGATATGCATGGTTAACCTTAATCTTTCACGGTTATATGCAAATAGTGAAAAATATTTATAAATATTCAGGCTTGATCATGCATGACTAAGCATACTCGTTCATATCCATAAATGAAAAGTAGTCGTTAATAGAAACTGTTAGATTAATTATAATTATTGTTTTCTTTTTATTTTATTATTTATTTAATTTAGATTAATTGTCTGAGAAAAAATCAGCATGCATGATCATGCGTTGATTCAGGCAGGGGTGAGCATGTTCAAGCATGGATCATGCATGAATCCTGCACGGTCGATTATTACAAATAATTTGATCAAAATCTATGATTAAAATCTCCGATTGAATCCGATTAAAATCCGGTCGAGCTTCAATCGGATTTGATTGAGGTTTTTAGTTAAGGATAATCATATATTTTTTATGAAAAACTTCGAATATTTAAACATTTATTTTTATTTTGACGATAGTAGTTAAAATCATCATTTTCAAATCGGTAATCAAAGATATTTAATTTATAATTTTTGGTTCAATTAATAACGAAAACCAATCTTTTTTTCCGAATAATAATTTAAATGAAATTAATTAAAAATTGTTTTTTCGAATAAATTAAAGAATTGAAATAATAAATTCTTGCCAAATTGATAATGAAACTCAATATAATTTCTTTTTTTTTTAATTAATAATTAAGTGTTGCGTAATCGCACTATATTTAAATTCTAATATAGTTGCACTTCCGACAGATAAAGGCAGCACCTACTGGGGCCTCGTGGCTGTTAAATTTAAACTTGACTAGCGCAGTGCGACACATGCGCATCGATTTTTTCCTGCCTCGTGTCGAGAAGACGTCCGCCATTATCTTTCACTATATACATTCAAGTGATAACACGTGTTATTCTAAATCGTATGTTTGTGCTCATCTCAAAGTTATTAATTTAAATAATATTCGGGTTACAAATAAGTTTCCGCCGTTTTTTAACACAAATTAAATATTTATTATAGAAGAACGGTAATATAAATTTATTTAAAATATTGCCCATCACTTGCAACCACTTTTTCCCATCTCTCAGGCAGCATTCGAATCCCACGTCTGAAGAACTCCTTATCTTTTGAAGCTATCCACGAATCAACCCAATTTTTGGTATCCTCATAAGATGTGAACCGCTGCGCCGTCAGAGCATGTGCCATGGACCGGAACAGGTGATAATCGGACGGTGCAATGTCTGGTGAATACGGTGGGTGGGGTAACACTTCCCAATCAAGTGTTTCCAAGTACTTTTTCACGGGAGCCGCAACATGTGGACGAGCATTGTCATGCAGAAGAATAATTTTTTCGTGTCTAGAATAGTATTGAGGGCGTTTTTCCTTCAGAGCTCGGCTCAATCTCATCAATTTTGTTCGATAGAGGGCTCCAGTAATTGTTTCGCTCGGATTAAGCAACTCATAATACACTACACCTAGCTGATCCCACCAAATACACAGCATAAGTTTTTTTCCGTGAATATTCGGTTTTGCTGTTGATGTTGACGCGTGGCCAGGTAATCCCCATGGTTTTGTTCTTTTTGGATTGTCATAATGTATCCACTTCTCATCACCAATTATAATACGATGTAAAAAACCCTTTTTTTTATGTCTAGCTAGCAGCATTTCACTTAAGCATAATCGGCGTTCAATATCTCTCGGCTTTAATTCGTACGGAACCCAATTTCCTTGTTTATGAATCATTCCTAATGATTTTAAACGATGTGAGACTGCTTGCTGAGTGACTTCTAATGTTAGAGCAAGTTCTTTTTGTGTTTGAGATGAATCTTCCTCCAATTCTGCATCCTCGTAAATTTTTGGCCTTCCACTGCGATCTTTGTCTTCTACGTCGAAATCACCGTTTTTAAACTTTTGAAACCACTCTCGACACGTTCTCTCACTCAAAGCACCCTCACCATATGCTTCTACGAGCAATTGATGCGCCTCAGCAGCAGATTTCTTTAAATTAAAGAAGTAAACTAATATTTCCCGCAAATGACGCTTACTTGGCTCAAATTTTGACATTTTCAACTTATAAAAATTATATTTTACCAATATAAAATCAATGATATTAATAGGTTATGTTGTTCTTGAATGTCCAAACTATTTTTTAAGCCGGTTATCATCTGCGAAAGGTAACCGAAACTCCGTGCCGCGCCATCTTCAATAAAACGGCGGAAACTTATTTATACTCCTAATATTATTATTTTCAGTTCCAAAGTTTACGAGTAAAATCGTAAGAAATTTACAGGATATCCACTGTACATTCACTGTGGATTCACTGCTAATTTACTGTATATTTACTATGAATTTACCAAAAATTCACTGCCAATTTACTGTACATGGAGAAAAAAATATAGTCAAAATTACAATATTGTAGTAAAATTTAATAACAGATGTCAGTAAATACATTCTGTATTTTAATTATTGCAAAACATTTAGTAAAATTTACTGGTCGGCAATTATTACATAAGAAGATATTAAAAATTATTATACGTAATGTATTTTTTGCTAACACGATTATATAATCTGTAAATTAAATTTTACTATGTGTAGATGAAATTAAAAGTTGGTAAGGATAGCATATAAAAATATGTATTACAAGTTCAGAAACTTTTGTTCAAAGGAAACATCAGGCCGTTAGACATAGGAAAGGACTCGCACGCGGGAGATCAGGGTTCGAATCTCGGTTAAAACAAGTGATTTTAAAAAATAAAAATCGATACAAACACCAATACAGATGACATAAATAACAATAATAATCAAAATGGTAGCACTAATGATAAAAAGTTAAAAGTTATTAAAAATTTAATTTGATTTTTTTCCATTCTAATATAGTAAAATTTACTGAACTGGATATAGTAAAATTATTTTCATATTTTTTAGTGAAATTTACTACATTTTTTTTCCGTGTATTTTCACTGTGAATTTACTGTAAGTTCACTGTAAATTCACTGTGAATTTACTGTAAGTTCACTGTGAATTCACTGTGAGTTTACTGTAAATTCACTGTGAATTTGCTGTGAAACCACTATTGAATGACTGTGAGAAAACCATAAAACTACAGTGACCGAATGGCACAAAATCATGGTGAATTCACCGTAATTTCATCATGGTCTCACAATGTTTTTACTATAATCTCACTGTGATTTCACTGTGATTTTACAGTGATTCCAGGTCCGCGAGGGTTATCATATTTACATAGTTAACAAATTTTGATTTACGTAAATTGTTAATTTAATTATTTAACACTTTTTAATTATTATTACTAATGTTTGAATTGGTTAAAGATATACAATCTTTGAAATTCAAAGAACAAACAATATTTAATAAATAAAATGATAAAATGAACGAAAAAATCTTTGATTTTATAAATTGATTCTTATTCTTCTACAGTATTATTTTTTTTTTTTTTTTGACACTCAGTACCCTGATTAAACAAAATCATTTGATAGGATTAAGAAGGATTGATTTTTTAATCATTTTTAATCCTTCGAAATTATGTAAATCATTTTTGAAATTTCACGATTAATCATATCAAATCATTCTTACTACTGTAAATGCGTCAGAATATAAAATTTTTACTCATTTAAAATAATTTTCAACGCTGAAATCATACTTGAATTTCTGCCTCCGATTATGACATGTCATGATTTGGCTAGTATTAAAAATTTTTAATCATTCTGAATACTTTTTAATCCTGAAATAATATTTGAGTTTTTGTCACCGGCTATGATATGAAATGATTTGGCTAGTCTTAGAAATTTTTAATTATGTATCAAATACTTTTTAATCCTGAATAGTCTAGTCGATGCGCACAAAAACAAGGTACAAGATTATATTTTCGGTGGATATGAACCGATTATGAAATTTTTTTTTTAAATTCTCAAAAAATACGAAACAAAAAGTTGACTTAAATTCGAAAGCCGCTTTTATTCCATAAAATCAACGAACGAACAAAAACAACTACGGTCATTCACTGAGTTTGACAAATTTCGGACTTACCAATAAATGACTTGTCAGTCATTTACTGGCTTAGTACAGTAATAAAGTATACCAGTGAATGACCAACATAAAATTAATAAAAACAAAATATTTACGTTGATTTCACGTATCCAAAGTCAATTATATTAATTAATTTAATTATGTAAATGATTATAAATTTACTGTTTTACAAAAAAATCAATTACTACTATTGAAACACATAGTTTTTAAAAATGATTTTTTTCAAACGTTTATGTTCAAATTCAATGTTTCTCTTATAACTCTTTAATCCTCTATATAATTTTAATTATTTTGAATGATAATTTTATAAATCACTTCAATTCGTTGTGATTTAATAATAATAAAGACATGCAAGATTACATTTAGAGGTAAATAATAACTTTTGATAATTTTTAAAATTATTCTGATCATTCTTCTGCATACCAGTCATTCACTGGTCGGTGGTCACAGACTGGACTAGTTACCCTATCCTAAAATGATTATGAAATGAAAACATTATTTCAGGATTAAAAAGTATTCAACAGAAATGAAAATTTTAAATACTGGTTAAATCCTTTAATATCCTAAAAAGATAATAAAAAGAAAATATTATTTCAGAATTAAAAAGTATTCAATAGAATTAGAAATTTCAAATGCTGGTTGAATCCTTTTATATCCTACTACTCTTCTCGAACATTTTAGTATTAAAAAGTATTTAATATCATTAACCGCGATTTTTGATACAGGATTTCTAGTATTTAGCAGGATTTGAAAGTATTAACATCTTTATTCTTTTTAATCCTGTCAAATACATTTTTTTAATCAGGGAATTCAAATGAATTGAAATTTTTCAATCTTTTTCAACCCTTCTCAATACTTAAATAGTTCGATTTTCGGATCGAGTGTAGGATTGAAAGGGATTCAAATGAATTGAAATTTCTTTATCTTTTTCAATCCTTCTCAATACCTAAATAGTTCGGAATTGGAAGGTATTGAAATGATGAGAGATTGAATTCTTTTCAATACTTTTGAATTCCATTTTAAGAATTACAAAGTATTCAAATGATCAAAATTTCAATTCCATTCAATACTTTTCAAAATCTCCGTATGGATTGAAAAAATTTTCAAACCTTTTCAATGAGTATTTTTAATCAAGGTAACATTGTTAGCATAATTCTATAATATAGATATACCGGCAATTATAATATAAACCCAGATTGAAAATTAACCCAGTTTGAAAAACTGGCCCTAAAAGCATATCTACTATCTTCTATCTCTACCCTTAATATTGGTAAACAACACTTCGATTCCACAAACCACGAAATGGTTAGCGGGTTAAAGTTTCGATATCGAATTTTCAATTTAGCGTTCCGGATTCCAATACATTGTAACGTAAATTTTACTTATTACTCGATAAACTCAACTAAAGTACACCTACATTTCTACTCAATAAAATTACTCAATTACTCGAACTCAAATTACACAAAATCGGGCTACGTTACACTTCGCCCACCAATCACTCCTCTCATTTCCTCCAGATCCTGACGGGCGCCAGCCGACTTTTATTTCCCCGGTATCGGCAACCGGTCTAAACGTACACGTAAATTAAAACCTAAAATCTAAATCCTTCGGAGATGAGAGAAATGGACGGTGGTTGCGGCATGTCCTGGTGCGCTCAGTATGCTAGGTTGTGGAGAGAGGGTCGCGGTTCTTTTGAAAATAATGCGGTAATTCGCGACAACAATTCGCACGATAAATGGCTCCAAGAGCACAACTAACTGAGCCACAAGCTCCAAACGACGACAATCTAGGGTTGCGGTCGAGGTCTATCTCCGCGACTCTCCGACTCGCCACCACTCGCTTCCAAACTCCAAAATCTACTCCTGGGTCAGCTCGTACTCGAGCGATTCCGAATTCCAACTCTCCGACTCCATGGTCTACTCTCAACTACTCTTCTCTGTCCTCCCACTCCATTCACTCGCACGCTCTACTACTTTCAGTCACTCTCGCATTCTCGCTTCTCCATCCATTCTTTCCCCACCACATACAAGCCGTGGACTCACGGGTCTTCCCGCAATGTCACTCCCCGTGATATCCGAAGTTAGCGAATTTTTGGCTTCCTCGAGCATCGCAAACGAGGCCTGCCATTCCCAAATAAACGTACACGTACCTCAGCTAACTCCGGGTATCAACATGAAGGGGCGGCGACATCTCAGTCGCTCCTCCGTGATCACTACGTCAACCCCGAGGGCTAAGCCTAGGCCTAGTCGTCATTACTGGTCGGGAGGCACGTTATCTTGGCCACTATCCGCGACACAGCTAGACATTCCCCGTTAAATCCACGCTCCATCACACAGACACTCCAAAACAACCAACGTACCGTACACGTACTCTTACTCTCAATACACTTAACTTACCACACACATATACTCCATACTCTCAACTCAATATCTACCATACTTAACCCACACACATACTCACTTTTTCTCTCTCTATCACACGGACTCACACTTACTCACTCTCCAACTCCACCTCCTCGGCAATGTAACGTCACAACATATAGTATAGTTTAGTAAATACCGTGAACTTGCTCACATATTTGACAAGTATTGGTCATTTTACCGAGAAGAATTTAAAGCTCTAACCTTAGAGCACAAAGTCTCGGGCCTCATAACTTATGAGACAAAACCCCGCTAATTAAAAAAAAATCGAAAATTGGGATGATACCCGAGTAGAATTCCGGCTAATGAAGATGAGTTTAGAGCCAGTGACTAGCTCAGCGTTAGTAGCTAGCAGATTTAGCTAATAACGAGCTCACCGTTGGCTAATTTTTTTCTCAAGAATATTTTAACTTCACCAATATCTCGTGAGTGAACAATATTTATGATTTACAGCTGGCGCTGTACAAGAATGAAGTCTTGACCTGCCATTGTCTCACAGCTGGCTCAAAATAATTAGTTATAGATGGCGCTGTTTTCAAATAAAACAATAGCTCACTATAAGCTAATAGCTGGCCATTATCTATTATTTACAGATGGCGCTATACAAAAATAAAATCTTGACTCATTATTACATCATAGTTGGCTTGGAATAATTATTTATAGGTGGCGTTGTTTTCAAGGCAAAAGACGACTCACTACAAGCTGATAGCTGGCCATTATTTATTATTTACAGATGGCACTGTATTGAAATAATCCGCTGGCCCATCATTACCTCACAGCTTGCTCAAAATAATTATTTATAGTCAGTGCAGTTTTGAATTCAAAAAAGGACTCACTGTTAACTCATTGCTGGCCCCTATTTATTATTTACGGATAGTGCTGTATAAAAAGAATTTGGTAACTCGTTATTGATTCTTAACCAGATAATATTTTTTGTTAAAACTAATCAATTTATAATTAGCTTAATAAGCATCAACTATAAGAAAACAATACATCAACCTAATCTCAAATAAGTATAGACAGCGCAACATAAAAATATAATTATAACTCATTAGTATCTCATGGTTGTCTAACAAAAATTAGTTAGAGATAGAGCTGTACAAAAAAAAATTTTACCTAATCAGTATCTCAGTTATTTTGTCGCTAATAGTTACAGATGGCGCTAGATAAAATTATAACTGTAACTCACCAGCATCTCATGGTTATTTCGTCGCTAATATTTACAGATAGCGCTACATAAAAATATAACTGTAGATCATCAGCATCTCATGGTTGTCCAGTTAACATTAGTTACAGATAGAGCTGTATAAAGACTGAAATCCACCTTACCAGTATCTTATGGTTATTTCATCGCTAATATTTACAGATGGAGCTATATAAAAATATAATTTTCCCTGATAGCCACCCTAACCATAAGTCAACTACAAGCTACTGCCGTATTTTAAAGGTAACTTAAAGGAAAGTTTCGGAGAGCAAGCAGTTACCTTTAAGTTGACAGTAAATTGGCTGTAACTTTCTATTCAGTTTGACTATGAGTATTAATGTCAGACAGTGACGTTAAGTTGATTGAAAGTTTCACTTCAAATTGACGGCAAGTTTTTCTGGCAAGTTACATTCAAGCTACTCCGTATTCTGAAGCCAACTTAAAGGAAAGTATTATCCAGCCAAGGTTTGCCAGAAACTTTCTCCTTAAGTTAGCCGTTAATGTTTCACTGCAACACTTGTAGAGCAACGTCTGGTTATCAGGGGTAACTCATCAGCATCTCATGGTTGTCCAGCCGCGATTAGCTACAGATGGTGCCACATAAAAATATAAATGTAACTCACCAGTATCTAATAGATGTCCAGTAATTATCAATTGTAGATGAAGCTGCTTAAAAAATAAATTTCACCTCACCAATATCATATAGTTGTCTAGTCACTATTACTTACAAATAGCACGACATCAAACATATATGGATCATCGAATAGAGGTCGACTCTAACAAGCTGTAGCAGCCCAGTGGATATCACGCGAGACTCGTAGTCCCATGGATCCAAGTTCAACTCCCGTCACCGCCTAACTGCAAATCACGGTTAATTCGATAATAGGCTCACAAAAAAAAATCTAAATATGAATTGTAAACTGAAAAACGGACAAGTAAAGCCAGTGTAAAATAAAAAAAAAAAAATTTTTTTTTTATTTTTCAAAATTGACGTCATGAACTCATATTTTTTAGCTAACCACTGGCTACTTTTCATATCTTGTCATTAGCTCATATTTTTTAGCAAGCGATTAGCTATTTATAGTCGCACACTCCCTACCTCATTGTTTTAACCTAGCTATTGGATATAAGTTTGAATCTATCCACTGGCTTGTTCTGATTAGTCAGCCTTCGGCTAAGATGGCGTTACATAGTGAGGTTATGGCTGGCCAATTCTATTAGACAGTGATGAGGTATGACTTAAATCTGTTAGCTACGGGCTGGCCAACTATAAGTTTCAATTCTACTCGGGTACACCTCTTAATATTAATATTAAGGGCTTAAATTTTTACAATAATTTTTTTTTGTCATCCGAAATAATAATTCACAGTATCGTTAAAAAAAAATCGGTCTGTCAGTTGACCCTGCGAGCCAGCGTCAAAACTTCCCGCCGTTTGTTGTGGATACATTTTCGAGCTCTTCGTGTTCGAAAATACTTTTGTATGCCTTTGTTTTCGAAAAAAAACGTTTTTTACCATTTTTTCTCAAACGATATCGCTCGATCTAATAAAGCGATTGAGATGGTTAAGGTGGCAATCGACGCGTTTTATTGAGTTCTACAACTGATCAGACTTTGAAATTTGTTTATCAAATCGTTTTTGAGAAATTTCAAAAATACTAAAAAAAATTTTTTTTTTAATTCTTTCGACAACGGTATCTCTTGAAAGAATTAACCGATTTTGATGGTTGAGGTGACATTCGACGCGGTTTATGAAGCTTCAGAGCCCAGTTGATTTTTGAATCAATCCATCGAGCCCGTAAAAAGTTATCAGAAAAAAACATTTTTGAAAAAAGTTTATTTTTGGAATATCTCAGAACGAGCCCTACCGATCGAGCTCATTGTTTTTCAGCTTCGAGATATTGACAAACCGCGTCGAATGATACCTTGACGATCAAAATCGGTTCATCCGTTTAAAAGTTATTGATATTTACATACGTACGTACATACATACATACATACACTCGGACATCATCTTGAATTTAGTCAGAATAGCTTCCTAGAACCTCAAAACGTCGACATCTATTGGAATTTCGATTTTCACAAATCAGGGTGAAACCAATAACTTCCCGAATTTTTGAAAATTTGCAATTTTCTTAGCGGGAAGTTAAAAAATCGTCGATTTTTTCGGCCCAGTCTAATATATATATATATATATATATATATATATATATATATATATATATATATATATATATATATATATATATATTACACTGGGCCAAAAAAATCGACTATTTAAAAAAAAAATTATTGTGCAAATATGAGCCCACAATATTGATATTAAGGGGTGTATCATTACGACTATTATTTTTTTGACAAAAATTTTATTTTTTACCCAAAACTCCTAAATGATCTACCTGGAAAATTTCAGCAATGTATATTCTTAAAGCAAATTGAATTCCCTACAAAAAATCTTTCTTAGTAAATTGACGTAAAACGAGCCGTTTCCTTGTAACCGTGCTTTAAACATTGATTTGTTTTTTAAATTCTTTGTTTCTATTTTGGATTTTTGTAACTACTAGAAATATTAAAATTTTTTTTAGTCAAGATGTATAGTTTTGAAGGAAATTTAATGCTCTACAAAAAGGTCTCTTAACATTTTTCGCTAGATTCACTCCTTCGAACGTTATCCAAGGTTTAAGTTGAGTCAAAACGACATCAATAACCTAAATAACTTTCGAACGAGTGAATTTAGCAAAAAATATTAGACCTTTCTTGTAAAGCATTAAACTTCCTCCAAGAACATATATCTTGACTAAAAAAAAATTTTAGTATTTCTAGTAGTTACAAAGATCTAAAATAGAAGCACAGATTTAAAAAACAAATCAATGTTTAAGGCACGGTTACAAGGAAATGGCTCTTTTTACGTCAATTTACTAAGAGAGAGTTTTTGTAGGGAATTCAATTTCCTTTAAGAATATACATTGCTCAAATTTTTCAGGTAGATCATTTACGAGTTTTGGGTAAAAAATAAAATTTCTGTCAAAAAACTAATAGTCGTAACGATACACCTCTTAATATCAATATTAAGGGCTCAAACTTGCACAATTATTTTTTTTTTGGTCATCAGGAATAATATTTTCACAGTATTGAAAAAAAAAAAAAATATTCGATTTTTTTGGCCTAGTCTAATATATATATATATATATATATATATATATATATTAGGGTGCTCCATTTAAACGCAAATTTTTTTTTTCAGCGGACACAAGAAAATTTTGTTATTTATGTTAAGAGAAAAATTCTCTGAAAATTTCAGCTCTTAATTTTAATTTTAAGTACTTTCTATCGAGCATCAATGTTTTCCAATTTCAAAAGCATGTAAATCGAATAACTTTTCTTTAACCCGTCAGCACTCACGTTACAAGCATTTTCCTCACGCTCGATTTAAAACAATGATAATTTTTTTTTTCAAATAGAAAGGGTAGATGAAATTTTTTTTACCTTCGAGTAATTTTATCTATTTACAAATTATGAACTTTTGATATGCCTTAATATTATATATAATTTATACACAGAAAAAAAACTATCTTGGCTGAATATAAATTTTCTTGAGTCAAGAAAATTTTTGGGTCAAAGAAGTAAGGCCAGAATTTTCTTCAATCAAGTATTAAATTTACTTGAATTTCAAATCTTGCGGCAATAAATAGTTTCTTTATTCAAAAACTCTTTTAAGATTGTACTTATTTATTAATTCAAGATACTTGATTTCCTCAATTAAAGAAAAATTTTATTTATTCAAGATTTTCTATTGACTTGTATTAAAAGCGAACTTCTTTATTCGAAGTTAATACATTTATTTAGGTAAATAATTTTTTTTTATAAACAAGAATCTTAATTTACTTCATTCAATAACAATATCTGTTGATTGAAGAAAATAAATTCGTTGTACCAACAAAATTCTGTTCTCCTGTTCGTAATATAGTTTCTCCAGACAAGCTGTATGACCGACTTGAGCAAAGAGTCAATTTTCTTGGCTGAAGGAAATTTTGTTCTTAAGAATTGAATTCTAACTTTCTCTTTCTCGCACTAGCACAGTAAATTGATACCGAGTCCACATTTTTTATTGAAATAAATTAAAATTAAATAATTGAATTATATTATCATAATAAGTTAATTATTAGGGTTACAAATAAGTATCCGCCGTTTTTTAACACAAATTAAATATTTATTATAGAAGAACGGTAATATAAATTTATTTAAAATATTGCCCATCACTTGCAACCACTTTTTCCCATCTCTCAGGCAGCATTCGAATCCCACGTCTGAAGAACTCCTTGTCTTTTGAGGCTATCCACGAATCAACCCAATTTTTGGTATCCTCATATGATGTGAACCGCTGCGCCGTCAGAGCATGTGCCATGGACCGGAACAGTTGATAATCGGACGGTGCAATGTCTGGTGAATACGGCGGGTGGGGTAACACTTCCCAATCAAGTGTTTTCAAGTACTTTTTCACGGGAGCCGCAACATGTGGACGAGCATTGTCATGCAGAAGAATAATTTTTTCGTGTCTAGAATAGTATTGAGGGCGTTTTTCCTTCAGAGCTCGGCTCAATCTCATCAATTTTGTTCGATAGAGGGCTCCAGTAATTGTTTCGCTCGGATTAAGCAACTCATAAAACACTACACCTAGCTGATCCCACCAAATACACAGCATAAGTTTTTTTCCGTAAATATTCGGTTTTGCTGTTGATGTTGACGCGTGGCCAGGTAATCCCCATGGTTTTGTTCTTTTTGGATTGTCATAATGTATCCACTTCTCATCACCAATTATAATACGATGTAAAAAACCCTTTTTTTTATGTCTAGCTAGCAGCATTTCACTTAAGCATAATCGGCGTTCAATATCTCTCGGCTTTAATTCGTACGGAACCCAATTTCCTTGTTTATGAATCATTCCTAATGATTTTAAACGATGTGAGACTGCTTGCTGAGTGACTTCTAATGTTAGAGCAAGTTCTTTTTGTGTTTGAGATGAATCTTCCTCCAATTCTGCATCCTCGTAAATTTTTGGCCTTCCACTGCGATCTTTGTCTTCTACGTCGAAATCACCGTTTTTAAACTTTTGAAACCACTCTCGACACGTTCTCTCACTCAAAGCACCCTCACCATATGCTTCTACGAGCAATTGATGCGCCTCAGCAGCAGATTTCTTTAAATTAAAGAAGTAAACTAATATTTCCCGCAAATGACGCTTACTTGGCTCAAATTTTGACATTTTCAACTTATAAAAATTATATTTTACCAATATAAAATCAATGATATTAATAGGTTATGTTGTTCTTGAATGTCCAAACTATTTTTTAAGCCGGTTATCATCTGCGAAAGCTAACCGAAACTCCGTGCCGCGCCATCTTCAATAAAACGGCGGAAACTTATTTGTACTCCTAATAATTTATATAATTAAACAATATTAAATAAATCTGTAATTTTTTTTTATCAAAAATTTTAATATTCTTATATCGAAATTGTTTTATGAAAAATTCACATAATCTGTTTAGTATTTAGCCAAAATGTAAAATTTTTACAAATTATTGTCAAAAATCTTTTTATTTTAAATTCTGTGTTTAAGATTCAAAAATATGACTGACCGCAATTCCAGTGTGGGTTAATAGATGTAGGCAAAAGAAATTTAGTCTGGCAAAGGCTGGGATGGCTTAGTTGGTAAAGCTCTCGCGCGACGCCGAATCGATCTAGGTTCGATTCCTGCGTTGAAAGATAATTGTTTTTCTCAATTTGCTACAATATATAACTCATTGAGAAATTGTCCTATCCTCTGATAAATGCCTCTGATAAAGTATTTATCTGCATTGTTAATAATATTGGAGCCGAAAGATAATTTTTTCGATAAAAAATAAAAAAAATAAAAAGTTTTTTAGCTCAATAAATTTCTTTACTCAACTGAAGAAATTTATTTCTTAACTGAAATTATATTGCTGATTGCGACAAAAAAAATTTCTTGGTCCAAGAAAGTTTTTTCTTGATTTATCAAGTTATTTTTCTTAGTTAAAAAACATTTTCGTTTTAGCTCAAGACATTTTTTCTTAACAACAAAATAAAAACATTTTGGAGCAAGAGACGCAATTTTCTTAAAAGAAGAATATTTTCTTGAAACAAAATAAAAACATTTAAGAGCGAGAAAGTAAATTTTCTCGATAGAAGAACATTATCTCGCAACAAAATTAAATCATTTTGGAACGAGAGAGTAAATTTTCTTGAGCGGAGAAAATTTTCTTAAAATAAAATAAAAACATTTTGGAGCAAGAAACTACATTTTCATGAGAGAAGAACATTTTCTTGAAACAAAATAAAAACATTTTAGAGCAAGAAACTAAATTTTCTTGAGAGGAGAACATTTTCTTGAAACAAAATATAAACATTTTGGAGCAAGAGACTGAATTTTTTTGAGAGAAGAACATTTTCTACAACGAAGATCAAATCAATTAAATCCAAAAATTGAATTTTTTTGAAAAAATAAAATTATTTTGAAACAAGTGAAACCTCAAACCAAAATGCAAATTTATTAAAGCAACAAAAAAAATTTCTTAAAGCAAGAAACTTTTCTAAAAACAAGAAACGATTTTTTCTTCATTCGAGAGTAAAATTTTGAAGAAAATATTTTACTTGAACCAAGTAAATCTTTTTTTCTATGTAAAAATATATTTTTCTCATGCGCGTCGGAAATTGTGAGCATTCTTCTCATCACGGGATTATAGGTTGCTTTCCAATTAATACAAAAAGTGACGCAGTGTAACGCAGTGCTCGATAAAGCGCTTTCCATCAACGACACTGTTGAACACAGCCGTACACTGTTCGACACTCGAAAAAGTGGTGTTTGACAAATGCTTACCAAGAATTACCAACAAAAAAGAGAAGAATTCTTTTCTCTACTCATGATTTTTAATTATTTAGATTATTAAAAAAGCGAAAATAATTTATTGTAGAATCAAGTATCATTACTTAACCTCGCAATTTGATTATGGCATATTCTAGTAGTATTATTTAAGATTATTAAATTGAGCTTGTCTCTTACTGCTAATTAAAATTTAATAAAAATGTTCAAATGTAAATATTGCACCATTGAAGTGAGCCTTGATAATGTCACGAAACACGGTTGCTTTATAAATAAAAGTGAGATATTCATAGATGATGATAACAATTTCTTCTACGACGGTAATAATAAGTTTATTAAGTCTAAAAGCAGTATTGTGAAGTGTTTAAAATACCTATAAAATTTTTTTTTTAGCAGATGACTTTGCAAAAGATCCAAGACCTGGGATTGGTGAAACTACTGATGATTATGAAGATTATGAGATCCTTGATGAAAGTTAGTACAAATAAATCATATACACTGGTCACAAAAATGAAAGCATATGAAAAAATAATAGATTTTAAAGTGAAATTCAAAAATCTCTGAGAGAAATGTTTGTAGAAACAAAACCAAATATGCAAGTAGAGCTATGTTTATCTAGTTTCAGGACTATATACAAAAAAATAATTTTTTTTTTTAATTAAAATAAAAAACAGTTTTTCATTAAAAAAATATCGACTGCTGCTGGAAAAAAAATTTTTTTAATTTCCAAAATGAATATGACATGAAAAAAATTCTCCTTGCGTCAATTTTTCGCAATAACGATGAATCGGAAGCTTTCAGGCACTAAGAAACAATAACGTATCGCTTAGATGTTACTACTATTATTTATGTGACTAGTGTATTTGAAGTTAGAAACTTTTGCAGCGAAATTAAAGAAAAATTACATATTCGTATGAGTTTCAAAAAAATTATTGCCTTACAATTAAGAAATCAAGTTTTTTAAATAATTATTTATGTCTTTTCTCGTACATAATTTTTACTTAGTAAGATATAAAAATTTTGCTTATTGTTAATAGGTAATTCAGAAGAAGAAAACGAAAAGCCTGAAAGTCTTAATTTTACAGGAAGTATTAAAAAATCAAGTACATATTAAAATACAATATAGTTTTCAATGAGGTTATTTAATATATTTGAAATTCTAAGTTTCATATGTATGCATGTATAGGTGCAATGTGGACTAAAGATGCGACTTTATCACTATTAAGCTTATATGAAGCAAATGTCGAAAAATTGGACCATGCTAATAAAAAAACGAAATTATGGAACACAATTTTTCTTGGTTTGAAATCGATTGACTTACAGGTAACATATTTAATGAAAAAGTTAAATCTATTCATTATAAAAAAAAAATATTCGTTATTCTTAAATTGATTAATTGTTGCAGTATTCTTCGGATCAAGTTAAATGGAAGATGAACGCTCTTCTGTCTAAGTATAAATCATGTTTCGACAATAATTCGAGAAGCGGACGTGATTATCAAACCTTTGATTATTATGATGTTATTGATGAGATAATGCAGAAAAAAAATACAAAATCCACAGCTACTTCTTCCGTTAGATCATCAAATCCATTGAAGTCTAAAAATACTCCGGTAACTAATTTATCTCCTAATAATGACTCTGTTAACCTGGATAAAATAGGAAAATCTGCTCACAAAGAAAAAGTTAATGTTAGCGAAGAAAAATTATCTTTCTCACCAAGTAAGAACAGTTCAAAAGATAAGATAAATGCAACGCCACGTGGTACTGGCTCGAAAATAGCAAGACAAAAAGTAGCTTTAGAACAAGAATGGCTTAAACATCTTGAAATGAATGAAGTGAAAGCAAAAGCAGATGCTGAAATTCGAGAAAAATATTTAATTCAAAAAAGAGAACAAAATGAACTTAAAAAAAGTTACTTACGGTTACGAACCAAAGAATTGGAACAAAAGAAAGAACTAGAGATGCAAAAATTAAAATCAAAACAACGACGTCACGAAGATATTCTGGATATGATGAAATCACTATGTCCAAATAATGCAAGGGAACAAAAGAAAAATGCTTATGATTCCGATTAATCGATTTTCTTTCGATTTTAGCAATATTTCCATATTTTTCAACAAAATTTAAATGTTTTATGTTAGATTTTAATCGTTAATGCATGCAAAAGTTTAAAAATTATCATAAGTTTCTTAATGCGTACAATTTTATTTGTCATAATTTGTTTGCTTCCGAAACTATTTTATTATTATTTATAACAGTAATTATTATTATTTAATTAATATTATTAATTAAGTAAAACTTTAACATAATCTTATTTAAATAGAAAATAATCAGTGATCTATGATATCAAAGATTTTATGGTAAATTGAGTACCGTAAAAACTACTGACTGATGATATTTTATAATATTATTATTATTAATATTAAGTAAAACTTTGACATAATCTTTTTTAAATAGAAAATAATTAGTGAGCGGTAATGTCAAAGATTTTATGGTAAATTGAGTACCGTAAGAACTACTGATTGATGATATTTTATATTATTAACTATAAGCATCGTAGTATTATTGAAATATTTTTTACTTTTGTTTCAACTTTAATTTTATTGAAATAAGTACAAATTATAATAAAAATATAAGTGAATTACAGTGATCGTTTTATTTTTATAGCCAAAAATTACTTACAATTTTAAGTTGGTTTTTTAAACATTGTATTTATTTACAACTGAATAGCCAACTTTCTTCATTTTCATAACATTAATTGATGAATTAAAAAAAAAGGTAATTATAAAATATTTGTACAATTCCACCAAGATAATTCACGTTCACAAGTACAATTCTCTGAATAATGATTCTCTGCGATGTCGATTGTTCTGATTGTTCATATTTTCTGGAGGGGTTTCTTCAATATTTGATCCACTATAATCTGCAAAACCGTCTTCAGTATCGTCATCAATATCATCATTTTCATCCACGCAATAATTATGTAAAATACAAGCTGCGAGTACTGTATCTGTAACAAAACTTAAATCTCTGTATTCAGAGAAAAATTTTATTCTACGAAATCGACCTTTTAACAATCCGAATGATTTTTCAACCGCCATTCGAGTTGCTGAAAGTCTGTAATTAAACTGCCTTTGCTGAAGAGTTAAACGGCCATTTTCACGAAATGGTGGCACAAGCCATGGTAAAGATGGATATGCTGAATCACCTATTATAAATGTGTCATTTGGAAATAAGATTTCTTCATTTTCAATTGCTGAATGGTATAGAGATGATCTTCTAAATACACGAGCATCATGTAAGGAACCTGGTTCTCCGCAGTATACGTTTGTGAATCGTGCACGAGAGTCCACAACAGCTTGTAAATTAATAGAGCAATATTTTTTACGATTAAAAAAGTCATTTCCATTATCCGCAGGTTTTTCTATACGAATATGAGTCGAATCAATTGCGCCCAAGATATTTGGAATTTGTTTTTTAGAATAAAATCCATTACATATTGTTAAAATTTCATCATTGTTTTCAGGCCATTTTACTACAACACCCAATTTGGTTAATATCCATGCTAGTACACGACGTAAAACTCTATGAACTGATGAAATAGAAATGTCAAAACGATCTGCAAGTGTTCTTAATGGTTCTGTATTTGACAAGAACCATAAAAATACTAAAAAACATATTTTTCCACTGATAGGTGTCTTTCCAAGATTATTTTTTGGTATAAACTCTGAATGTTGTAGTTCATCTGAAATATAATATTAAGAATTAAGTAGAAAATAATGAAAGTGTGGAAAATGAATTAAAAATATAAAAACAACTTTGCTGTTGTCTGAAATAAAACTAAGGATTTATTAAAATACTTATACAAAGCGTATATTGTAAAAAAAACGAAAAATTTATTAAATAATATTAATACCTATTAACCGCAGTGCTAGACTTTTTGGCAATCTCAAATTCTCTTTAAATTCCAAGTCTGACCACTTATCGACTACTCGTATATATTCTTGAACTCGGCATCTCTTATTCCCAGTAGTTATGTATTTTAATAATGGAAAAAATAATAGATCATCATTGCCATTATCATTTATCCAGCTGTCATTTGATGATGTGCTCCAAAAACTTGAATTATTATCACTTATAGAACAATCACTACTACTAGATGAAATGGTTTCCATCAATACCAAAATAACTCTATTTTTTTCCATCTATCAGAAATTTAAATTATATTAGAAATTTTGTTTTATTAATTTAATTATTTCTTCGATAAAACTTGTATTAAGAGTAAACATATTTGGTTTGGCTACTTAATGCTTATATTTAATTTATTAAACATTACTTACTTTAAAATTATAGTTGGTTCAAATAATTATTACTAAACAAAAGTAGTATTAATACAAAACAATTATTTATTTGCCCACGAATTGTCAAAGTTCTTTAACTTATTGGAAGGTTATATTTATAAATTATTGAGCCAAAACTTTGTCAAGGAACTTGCATTTAGGTATACAACGCCTATAATTTTGCGTTATTGATGCACTCTAGTGTTATTTTGAGACAACTAGCTGTTTCATTTAAACTTTTACACAGTGTTTGGCAGTGTTTCACAATGTAACGCAGAGTCCCTCTGTGTTAACTAAATGGAAAGCAACCATAGGTGTAACAAAAAAAAATTTACTTTCAGTAACTTTCGGGCCAATTCGTGCGCCTTCGTAAGTGAATAGCTGTTCGGCTGCACTCGGTATACTTCGTAACTTTAAACTTAGCCTCCGTTACAAGTGTGCCAAAACGCGCGAGATGTTAGACGCATGCGCATAGAGCGTGAGCAAATCTCTCATCATGAGAGTAAAGATTACCGGAAAGTTCACGTGAGTGCTGACGGGTTAAAATTACTATAACTTAGCCTGATTTTGAGCTATCGTTTTGAAACCAGTTTTTATTTGTAGGGTATTTGATCCAGGTCGATTGTATCAGCTCCGAAAGACAATTTTTCACTTTTCTCATTTATTTTTGTTAATAGTGAAGAAACGGCTTGTCTTACAAAAAATATGCAAAGAACCAATCTTTGAAGAAATTTTATCCTCTACAAAATTGCTTATAACACTTATATTGCTCAAGTCCACTGTTCATGAGATACATGCATTTTAACATTTTACAATAAAAAAGATTAGTACCATAATAAGCTTACAATTTTTTTTATTGTAAAATGTTAAAATGCATGTATCTCATGAACAGTGGACTTTAGCAATATAAGTATCATAGGCAATTTTGCAGAAGATAAAATTTCCTAAAAGATTGGTTTTTTACATATTTTTTGTAAGATGAGCCGTTTCTTCGCTATTACCAAAAATAAATGAAAAAAGTGAAAAATTGTCTTTCGGAGCTGATACAATCGACCTGGATAGAGTTAGACTAAAACCGTTTTATACACTTTTACAAAGCAACAAATACTCTACAAATAAAAACTGGTTTCAAAACGATAGCTCAAAATCGGGCTAAGTTATAGTAATTTTAAAGAAAAGTTATTCGATTTACATGCTTTTTAAATAGGAAAACTTTGATGTTCGATAGGAAGTACTTAAAATTAAAATTAAGAGCTGAAATTTTCAGGGAATTTTTCTCTTAACATAAATAACACAATTCTCTTGTGTGCGCTAAAAAAAAAAAATTTCGTTTTAAATGGAGCACCCTAATATATATATATATATATAGCACCATTTTTTTTTAAATGCATGTGGAAAAAATCATAGTTTAACACAAAAAAAAAAATTTTCGCGCAAGAGAATAAATTCTATGTCGGTTATAGACCTAGCTCATAGAAAAATTCGATTTTCCCATTTAAATAACACAGGAAAAATTTTTTTTTTTAAGCTTTAAGTATCGTTAACAAATTAATAGAACGAATAGACTAATACATATTTTTGTAGGAAATTGAACGCTCTACAAAAAAGGTCTCTTATCATTTTGTAACGTGTATTTTACAGTAATTATTAAAATAAATAATTATCTGTCCCTCGATTGCTCGTTATTAGCTCGCCGGATCCAGGGATCAGATGTTAGGATGAGGGAAGAAACACGTGTACTATTAATGAAATTTATTTGATGAGGAACTGAACAATTATGATTTTTATTGAGCAAAATAATCTTATTCTTTTATACAGGGTCAAGGTAACAATTATTATTCTAGCAATAGCGGGGATAGTCTTGCTGTCCACTTCGCCATTGCTCAATGTAATTTTTAGCTCCAACCAATAATACTACTCCGGTTCAACAATCCCAGGCAGTACTTTGGCGAACTGGTTTTCCGCTCCAGTTGTGGCTCAACCCCGTTACAACCCTTCGCCTGTTGAACCACAACGAACGTGTACTAGGTCTCCAACCGGCACTCCCTTTACAAATTTTATAATGGCAGGAAGCCTGGCGAGTCCACTAGCTCTCAGCCGATCCGTCGAGTCCGGCATCTACCGCTCGACTGATCTAGTCGACCGTTACTCGTCACTCCCCACTTCGGGAGTGAACTGCTGCCCTCTAGTTGGCAAAGGTACTGCGCAAGCGCAGTTTAGGTGGAGGCCCTTATAAAAAAGGTTCACTCGATCAAGCCCACCGTTTGTATGTTTAAGGATATAGTGACTTAAGTGTATTCCACTTTTAGCCTTCCTTACTACCACGGACTAGTGTATTCCACTGGTCGTGGTCGGTGAATGTGCTCAGCCGTCTCCTGAGCTGGCTTTTAAGAATTCTGTTTCACCTTTCCACCTACAGAAATCATTTCCGCCGATGCGCCATCCTACGGGTACCTTTGGAATTATCTACTTGTTGTAATAATAATAAAATCAATACATGCCAGGACTGGTTGGTGGTTGGGATATTGGAAAAATACGCATATTAAGAAATATAACAATATTTTTATTTGTCACAGCACATAATATCACTGGGTTACAAAATTAAATCGTTGATTTAATTTATTAATACTGTTAAATTGTCTGAGCTCATGAATACGTAAATAATTGAATGCAAATTAGAAAATTGAGCTCGAGTAAATAATTGAAATAATTAATTTGAATATATTTGAACACTGAGTTGATTGCAAAAATGTCATGGAAAACAGTATCATAAAATCAGAGGTTACCGAGCGAAGTTAATTATTGAACACTTGAATTACTATTGTTAATAGCACAAAATGCATGAATAATTGAGTTCATTAATTTATAATATTATTGATCACTTAATTTAATTTAATTGAATGAGTTTATAATAAATTGCACTGAATTGAATTTATTTTATGAACACGTGGTAACATGATTGCAGAGGCTACCGAGCGAGAATTTACTTTTATTTTTATTAAAATATTGAGCATGTTGATAATTAATTAATTATCAAATAGAGTCTTTTAATTTTATGAACACTGGATATAATTATTTATTAAATAAAAGGGCACCTGTGATGTCTCCCGTTTGAATAACCTCTTGAAAAACGTGGTCGATGATCACTGGAAGTCTTGAGTTTTTTATTAATTTATTTTTAAGCTCTGGTGCTTACGATTACAAAAATAATTATATTTTTGTTGAGCTTGTTGATTACTTGATTGATTTTAATTATTATTTTCAATTAATTACTCGAGATGAGCGCAAAATGATACGATTTGTTGTAACACGTGTTATCACTTGAATGCTTATTGCGAAAGATAATGGCGGCTGTCTTCTCGACACGAAGCAGGAAAAAGTAGCTGCGCATGATCAAGTTTTAATTTATAACCGAGGCCCCAGTAGGTGCTGCCTCTATCTGCCGGAAGTGAAACTATATTTGAGTTTAAATTAAATGAATTTAAATTATTTTATAGTTTTGATTACGCAACACTACTGCTTCTGCGCATTGTCGTTCTTCGTTTTTTTTTTTCTGCCACTTTCTTTCATTTTCCCTTAATTATTTATTCTTTTTATTTTTATTATTAATTAATTTTTTTTCTTTATTTAATTATTTTTTTCGTTTTATTTATTATTATTATTAGCAAAATTTATTCATGAAAATTTCTCTATTGTTATAATTTTTCGATAAATCCATCTGTTCAAAAGTTATTGGAGCTCGAAGTAAAGTTGGTCATCTTTTTACTTTTCTGGCGAAACTATCAGACTTATCACAAAAGGTTATGAGATCTTTTTTGTTGACAATTTTACTCTCTACAAATTATTATCAGTAAAGTTTTTTTAAATTCCGCATTGTTTTCTAGTTATTTCCATTTTAATGTCGAGCTCTTGAAATCGATCAGAACCACTTTTTTAAGAGCTTGAAATTAAAATAAAAATAAATAGAAAACAATGCGGAATTTAAAAAAACTTTACTGATAATAACTTGTAGAGAATAAAATTGTCAAAAAAAAAAGATTCTACAACATTTTGTGATAATTCTGATAGTTTCGCCGGAAAAGTAAAAAGATCTCCAACTTGACTTCGATCTCTGATAACTTTCGAATAGATGGATTTATCGAAAAATGATAAGACCTTTTTTGTAGAGCGTTCAATTTTCTACAAAAATATGTATTAGTCTATTCGATCTATTAATTTGTTAAAGAGTTAACAATACTTAAAGCTAAAAAAAAAATTTTTCCCGTTCTATTTAAATAGGAAAATCGAATTTTTCAATGGGCTAGGTCTGTAATCGACATAAAATTTTTTTTCTTGCGCGAAAATTTTTTTTTTTGTGTTAAACTATGATTTTTTCCACATGCACTTAAAAAAAAAAATGTTGCTCCGAAATGGCACACCCTAATATATATAAATACATATATAAACTTTTGAACCAAATGTATTTTCTGACTCAGCTCGTCGAGCTGAGTCGAGAGGTAGCAACATTAATTTACTTTATTATTGAAATGCACAAGATTTATTGGACGCGGGAAATAAAATGTATAATTAATTAAAATTAATTTACGTTGAAGAGAGGGAAGGAAACTTATTAATAATTTGTCGAAACTTATCTGGTTGTACGTGGGCTTACTGGTGATATCGATCTCCGATTCGTTGCGGGCTTCTTGGACTCGATGTCGATCCTCTTTGGTAAATCCTCACGGGCTCCTTGGACTCGATGTCGATCCTCTTCAGTAAAATTCTCACGGGCAGATGTTGTATATCAAACCACCACACTCACTCAGTAATCAAATTTGGTTTTTCTTTAACCAGACGAAGAAGTCTCACAAATCTCCTTAATTAATTAATTTGAATCAAAACCAGTATCACTTATAAAATTTATAATTTAGTTTTAATATAAATAAAAGTTTCAATAGACAAAATTATTCAGGTAACAGCTTTAACGAAATATAACTGACTACTGGGCTAAATGACTAGATATAATAAACTTATCGTTAGGCCGACTCATATAAATTATAATGAGTCCTGATTCTAGATTAGGGACCTCGCTAAGCGTCATCAGTCCACTCTAGGTGATGGCCAGGGCCTAAGTCCTCGAGCAAGTGTTTGCTGGCCTTTTTATATGTTAATTTTGGAGGCGTGGAACTACCCCACTGTCGTCTAAATTCAAGTAGAATTTGATCTAGGGGTCCTCTGACATGGCCTCGAGTGACTGAGGAGTGTTTATTAACATATAATTGTTCTAATAGATGGCCGTAGAATCTGTTAGATTTTGCGCTCGATTTTCAAGTCGTAAATTCAGAAACGCACGTTCACACTTCCCGTTGCCAGACTTGAAGATCGGGTGCAATTCCACAATCCAGGGCTAGTCCTTCAAAATGTACTCGTTGGTGTTTTCACATGCACGTCCACGACAAATTTTTCTATCTAATTCCTCCGAAAATTAACTGTTACATAATTCACAATACAAATACAATAATCATCGTCGTTTAAAATTTACAATTTACACATTTCAAATATACCATAGTCAATTTACAATATACAAAAGTTGATTTACAATATACAATATACATTTCACAATAACATAATTTAATATACAAAGTCTTTTTCCAAAATTTTCACGATTTGATTACAAGTTTATTTTAATACCTTACAATTTCATTTTAAATATCATTAATATAAATTCAAATCACTAAACTTTTCTAGACTACTACCACTACCAATTCCGTCGTCAGCATCATACCAAATTTCATCCTTAACGACGTGATTTAAATCATTTTCAACCGCAACTGGACTGCGTAGGTCGATTAAATTGACCTCAGTCCCGAATTTATTATCATTATTATCAATAACGGAGCTCGCTACATTCGCTACTTGATTTTCTAATACTACATCACCTATCAGTTCACTACTGGTTAACACGACTGGACCGATAGTACGCTCTAAGCCGCCATCAGGTCTCGTAATCAAACCTTTATCAATTGAAATTTCATAAATAAATTCTTCATCTGGACCGACAGTACGCTCTAAGCCGCCGTCAGGTCTCGTAATCAAACCTTTATCAATTGAAATTTCATAAATAAATTCTTCATCTAGACCGACAGTACGCTCTAAGCCGCCGTCAGGTCTCACTATTAAATCTTTATCTACTAGACCTTCATAAATCGTTTGTCCGACCGGACCGACAGTACGCTCTAAGCCGCCGTCAGGTTCCGAAATTAAATCTATCAGGTCTGCATAATTAGTATCTACGACCGGACCGACAGTACGCTCTAAGCCGCCGTCTGGTTCTGAAATTAAATCGTCTACATTATTTGTTAAAATTCTTTTAAATTCATTTGGTTTGTTCAACCAGGACTGATGTGAACGATAGCTACTAGGGCTCCGATTTCCCCTTATTATTTGTTTTAACGATTTTCTAGCTTTCGCGCCCTGCACTGGTCGGTTGGACTTCGACACAACTAGAGTGGTAATTTACGTTATTTATATTATCATAATTATCATTAACGTGATTATTACGAACAAGACGATTTGAACGGTTACCACGGTAATTTCGGTTGTCATTTCTTTTAAAATTATTTGAAGTTATATTCGGGTTTCCCCTATTAAAATTATTTAAGTTTGGTTGCCCACGATTTGAGTTATAATTACTGCTATTATTATTAAAGTTATTATTATTCGAGTTATGATTTGGCTGGACGGGAATGTTTGACGGACGAAAATTGGGGCCTCCCGCAAACCCGGACCCAGATGAACCGGCATTTGCTTTAAAACAATTTTGTCTGACGTGACCTATTCTAAAGCAGAAATTACAGACATCTACTCTGTTATTAGTACACTGTTCAGATAGATGACCATTTTGCCCACAGTTAAAACAAAAGTATTGGTCAAAATTTCGACCAGCAGTAACTTCACTAAACGTACGCGATGTGGCATTTGAGTTGTCACTGTTATTCGCGTTATAGGAATAACGTACCCGATTATTTGGAGATCTATTTGCTGAAGTATTATTCTGAGGAGTCGGAACAGTTACTGTCGATGCACAAACAATCAATTTGCCATCTTCTGCCTCTCGAATTTCCTCGATAACGAGTGGTTGTTTATCTTTCATCATCTCAACTAAAATAGGAGTACGCGGGAACGTATGTACTGCTGAAAAACGCGTTTTTGTTTTTATTTTTGGATGCAAATTATCCGATGACTCAAATGCACGTTTATTTTCCTCCAGTAACTTGGCAGCCTCGTGTAATACCGATAAAAGGTCATCATAAGTATTCACTGACCTAGAAAACACTAAAGTGGACAGACTTCTAGGTAAATGATTTCGTATACACGTAACCTGTTCTGATTCTGGAGGAGGGTTACGCATCTCACCATATTTCTGCTGTACTCTAAACGCAAAATTAATTGACGATTCACCGGTCTCTGGTCTCAACTGACCAATTTCCATTAATAACTGTGTATCAGTCTTCTGTGAGCCAAAAGCTCGTAGAAATTCCCGTTTAAAATGGTCATAGTCTGTCCAATGCCTACTATACGCATCATACCATTTAGTAACTTTACCGACTAAGAGATACCCAAGAATTTTTATAAAATCCGTCATAAGCCAACCCTCGCGAAACGCCATGGCTTCGAATGAAGCCAGAATACTATTGGCTGATAACTCGCCTTGCGGATAACGTACGGGCCATACTCTCACGATTTCTCTGATATCA
>OZ024710.1:9518328-9538308 GCA_964016945.1 Microplitis deprimator | reverse complement strand
TCTGATATCACGCCATTTACGCAAAGAGACCGCCGCGACATTTGATGTTACCGAGTTAATCGCTCTGGGTTGATCCACAAACTCTTGGTATCCTACATCGTCATTATTTATCAGATATCTATCTGAATAGCCACCGTAATTTCTATTAAAATTATTTTCATTGTTATTAAATGAATTATCCCGTAATATATTATCGTTAAAGTTATTATTTATCGTATAATTGTTATTTAAATTATTATTTGCGTTAACATTTATACTATTATTCGAATTTCTGTTACTTGCACTGGCTGTATTACTGTGGATATTATTGGTTCCACTGGTACCAGGTTGTGCATTAACCGGGAGGGCTGAAGTTGTCGTAGCTTTAGTGTCTTGAGTCAAGTGTCCTGTACTGCACTCCCCGTCGCCAAAACTGTGAGTTATGGAGCGAACAGTTTGTGTATTGGATTATACAGGCACTTGCGAACTATTTACCCGTTGGTTGTTAATAGCTAGGGTCAAATTTTGTAAGCAATTCAAAATTTGAGCAAAAGCAGTTTGAGTTGCTCCTTGATCAGCTTGTACGGAAACTGGAACGGTGCCAGGAAGAAGAGCGAATTCCGCACTGGGATGAGTTTGTTGTACAAGTACCGGTGGGGGGTTTTCCGTAAATACTTCGTCCACAGACGCTTGCAAATCATTATTGTCAGCTAAATTATTTATTTGGTCATTTGAATTAATTGCCGGTGGGTCACTCGTTTGAATTGAACCAGATGTAGTTGTAACAGTGATCGATTTAGTTGTGACGGTAGTCATCGTAGTTGTGGTCGTCGTAGTGACCATTGACGTGGTACTTGTTACCGTTGGTAGCATATTCCCCAAGCTACTCTTCACTGGCGGTCTATTCTGTAATGGTGTAACAGCGGTGAAGACCAAACTTGGTATATGGGGTACCTGTGGAAGACCCGATGTCGTTGAGTTGGCTGTTACTACCGTAGTACTGGATGTTACTGTACTCGTAGTTGAGGGTAGTGAGTGTACTGCCCTGGGTTGGTTTCTGTTGTTAGACGATCCAACTGCTTCAAAATAACTTCCTCACTTTCCCGCCTATCCGAACGCTTGGAGTTTTGACGCGTCAATGGTCGAGTGTTACTCATAATACGCTTTAACAATTATTGGGACTTAAATTTTATTTATTATTATAATAGCTGGTTTATGATAAGCAGCTTACGAGCCCCCAATAATACTTAAATCTGGATAAATATTAATTACCGGTTACAAATTCCAAACAGCTTAAAATATTTCTTTTGTCAATTACTAAAGTTAAAATATATTTATTTGTTTCCAGATTATTATTTGTTACTGTTACTAAGTGACAACTAGCTTCTTTAATCCCTTACAATGACAGTCTTTGTAAAATTAAATTAATTTTATTTTAAATTTATTGCAATGGTTTCAATATTAAACCACAAATTTATTGTAATTTATTTGTTTTAAAATTATTTCAAAAGAAATTCTTTACAATGGCTAAAATTTTAATCCACAAATTCTATTTTAATTTATTCAGTTTATACTTATTTTATTTAATTTACTTTACTTGAATTTACTTCAGTGATTTGTTCAATTATTTACTTAGACTTAAGTCTAGTGAGCAAATTATTAAAATTGATTTTATATTACTGTTGTTAAGCTATTTTATTTATAATGACTCATTTACTTTATGAATTTTACTTACGACTTATTTTATAATTCTAACGATGGTTTATTTTAAACCAATTTTAACTAAATGAAATAGTCGGTATTTATTTTATTATAAATCTTTAACTTATGATTTTACTACTAATTTTTTTCTTTTATTTGTTTTAATTAATATATAAAATTACTGTCACTGTTGGTCTTTCGAATATCAAAATTTTAACGACTAAATTATTTGTGTATTACTTATTTTTTTTTTTTTTTTTTTTTAAATTCACCAAGAAACTAGTAGCGATTTTATTCTCTCTGTACCTCTGAGTTTAGTACCTATTGTTTCTATTATGAGTAACGCATGCGACCAGCGCGTAAGCCGATGGCTTTGTCTTCGTCTACACGAAACTACCGGAATTCATTAATTTTATTTTTACTACCACGAATTAAATTTTAAATTTTATATGTTTTATTTTTTCACTCAATATTTTATATTTTATAAATTATAAGTATTTTACGCGCTATTTAGTCAATTATTATTTAAAAATTATAATTATTTTATATAAATTTTCTTTAGATAATTTTGGGCAACCAATATAATAGATACGATGTAACACAATATCAATTCAACATAACAATTTATAGTACAAGTATTTGTATCTTCAACGGTAAAATAAATTAATTAAATTTTTACAAAAATTTTTCAAATTTAATTTAACTTTATCAGCAGGTCTAGAATTTTTTTCTAATTTTATATCCTTAGATATATCCGAAATCCTAACGAGAATTATAATAAATTATACCCCAAAATGTATCTTCAGAGTTACATCCTTAGATATATCCGCAAATTACAACCGTAGTTATAATAAACTATATCCCAAAATATATTTCTAGAGTTATATCCTTAGATATATCCGAAATTATAATGAGAATTATAATAGATTATACCCCAAAATTTATTTTTAGTGTTATATTCTCAGATATATCCGCAAATTCTAACCGAAATTATAGTAAGCTATATCCTAAAATATATCTTTTAAGTTATATCCTTAGATACATCCGACGTTAGAACCAAAATTATAATAAATTACACCCTAAAATATATCTTTGAAGTTCCCGGGAAGAAAAAATTATATATAATAATAAATAATCATATATAATTATATAATTTTGTATAATTATACATGATTATATCTCATTATTTTAGCTGTGCGGGTGTGTAAATCATAATATTTTGTGAAATAATTTCGATACGACCAAACAACGTAAGACTATTCATAAAAACTGCAAAATGATTTATAAAACAAAGTCAATAAAATTTTTTAATTTATTACCGCATTCATAAATGTTATAAAGAAAAACTTTTTTTTTAAATTCTTGGAAATAGCCTAACGAAACCCAAAACGGGATGACACCTAAAAAATTTTGAAGTTTCAACGATTAATTATGTTATAAAAAACTCAGATATAAAATTAAAAAAGTTTTAGTGAAGTTTAGAAGATTTTAACTTCTCATTTTTTTTTAATTTGCCAAAAAAAGGAATTATTGCGCCGCTATCAGTGGGTATACCACTATTGGTCTTTTTACCCTATAAACAATAACATAATTGAATACAATACAAATAATAGAATCAATCATTTATTGATGTCTTCAATTTTCTAAAGTTGATTTGTATCTAAATAAATACAATTAGCTTCTACTTTCAAGTGGTTCATTCAGCACAGTGGTGAATACGTCCGACTTCGAATCAGAAGAATTTGGGTTCGAGCCCATGACTCGGCAAGATCTTTTTTTTTTTTTTTATTCATGGCTTTTATTGTATATGTAACTTAATAAAGTAATATATAATTATATATTTCTACCTCGATTAGACTTTAAAACTGTATTTGAAAATTTATAATTTCAATTATAATTTAGTTATAATCTATTGTTTATAATTTGGATTATAATTTAAAATTATACTTGAAAAATTATAATTTAAATTACAATTTTGAAATTAGAATATTATTATTGTAATCTCGATTATAATTCTAAATTATATCTCACGATTATAATCTTGCGGCAAAATGTCATATAATCTAGGATATATCCAAGTTATAATCATGGATACATGCCTGGCAAATTTTCATACATGGCCATGCATGGAGCATTCATACATGGCTATGTATGATTCATTTTTCACGGGAAGAGATGTTCTCGTGTGGAGATGGATCGATGCGAAAAGAATCGTTAGTAGAGTTATTGCGATATAAAAATTTATCTGTAGAGTTGACTCGTATAGGGAAAAACTTTGTGAGATTTTATAACGTAGAGAAATTCTCTGTAGGAATGCACCACACCCAAAATAACAACTAAATGTCGAACATTTTTGGGGCCAAAGCAATCGATAAACTCGATAATAGATTTCAGACGTTTTAGATTAAAACATTAGCGCAGGCATAAAAAAATTAAATTTATTTTTTTAAATGATATAGGGCAACTAGTCCAGTCTGTGACCACCCACCAGTGAATGACCGGTATGCAGAAGAATGATTATAATAATTTTAAAATTAAATTAAAAGTTATTATTTACTTGTAAGTATAATCTTACATGTCTTTATTATTATTAAATCACAACGAATTTTAGTGATTTATAAAATTATCATTAAAAGTAATTAAAATTATATAGAGGATTAAAGAGTTATAAGAGAAATATTGAATTTGAACATAAACGTTTGAAAAAAATCATTTTTAAAAACTATGTGTTTCAATAGTAGTAATTGATTTTTTTGTAAAACAGTAAATTTATAATCATTTACATAATTAAATTAATTAATATAATTGACTTTAGATACGTGAAATCAACGTAAATATTTTGTTTTTATTAATTTTATGTTGGTCATTCACTGGTGTACTTTATTACTGTACTAAGCCAGTAAATGACTGACAAGTCATTTATTGGTAAGTTCGAAATTTGTCAAACTCAGTGAATGACCGTGGTTGTTTTTGTTCGTTCGTTGATTTTATGGAATAAAAGCGGCTTTCGAATTTAAGTCAACTTTTTGTTTCGTATTTTTTGAGAATTTAAAAAAAAAATTTCATAATCGGTTCATATCCACCGAAAATATAATCTTGTACCTTGTTTTCGTGCGCATCGACTAGACTATTCGGGATTAAAAAGTATTTGATACATAATTAAAAATTTCTAAGACTAGCCAAATCATTTCATATCATAGCCGGTGACAAAAACTCAAATATTATTTCAGGATTAAAAAGTATTCAGAATGATTAAAAATTTTTAATACTAGCCAAATAATGTCATGTCATAATCGGAGGCAGAAATTCAAGTATAATTTCAGCGTTGAAAATTATTTTAAATGAGTGAAAATTTTATATTCTGACGCATTTACAGTAGTAAGAATGATTTGATATGATTAATCGTGAAATTTCAAAAATGATTTACATAATTTCGAAGGATTAAAAATGATTAAAAAATCAATCCTTCTTAATCCTATCAAATGATTTTATTTAATCAGAGTACTGAGTTTAAAAAAAAATAAGACTGTAGAAGAATAAGATTCAGTTTATAAAATCAAAGATTTTTTTGTTAATTTTATCATTTTATTTATTAAACATTGTTTGTTTTTTGAATTGGTTAAAGATATACATCTTTAACCAATTCAAAGATTAGTCATAATAATTTAAACGTGTTAAATAATTAAATTAATAATTTACGTAAATCAAAATTTGTTAAATATCTAAATATGATAATTAAACCAGCGTACTTTAATAAGTATGATTTTATTTTATACAGTTGAAATTGTTAATGTGATATTAATATAGCTTACAAGTATTTTTCCGCATTCAAAATGATTATTTTTATAAAATCACAACAGCTATTTCCATCCATTGGTACTGTGATTATAAAGATTCGTTGAATGAAATAACAAAATTTTAACAAAATACTAAAATCCGTGTTTTTTCCTACTTAATATTCTTAATTTATCGGTCGGATACAACCCTGATTAAAAGAAACGATATGCAATGTTAAATGTGCATAAGAAGGGCGATTTAAAAGTATTCAAAGTATTCGAAAGCATTAAAAAGTATTTAAAATTTTTTTTTTCTAATCGTTTTAAATCGTTTCTTTTAATAAGAGAATAAAAGTTTCTAGGAAAATTAACTTCAAGTCAGAACTGAATTCGTGGGTCATTTACTGGATTATGCCCGGTCATTCAATGGACGAAAGCAGTCATTCACTGGGTCCTTACATTTTACGCTGATTATATGTAATTTTATAAAAACTATGATGAAATAAATAAAAAATCATAATGAATATCAAAAGACAAATGATGTCGTAATGCAATTATAATAGCTTGACTAAGTTTCAAAGTTAACTATTGTTTTTATTAGTCGAAATATCTGCCACTACAACAAATCGGTCATTCATTGGGCAGTTTACCCTACCGAAAATATCATTGAGGATGACAAGGGAAATGAAACGACAATTTGAACTTTTTTGATATTAAGATTATAAAGTTTAGTACTGCAATTTTTCAATCGATTAAATTTCATACAATCTTGTGGAATTATTTAATGTTTCGCAAAATTTGATATAAGATTTTTTAAATTTCAGATCATAACAAAAAATAAAAAAATTTGAAAAAACTTGATAAAATTTTATATAATTATCATCGAGGCCGACAAATATTGTTTTTATAAAATTTCATATAAGTTCATAGAGTTTTTTTAAATTTTGTAAGAATCCATCACGAAAACTTATGAACTCTGTCTTTACCGGCATTTCACTGTAAATACATCAATTAAGCATATGACGAACTCTCGTGATGTGACCTGTGAGCAACGGTCAAGACTACCAGCCAAGAGGAGCCGTGTTCGAACCCAGCAGACGCCTAGGATTTTTTCATCATTTACTGCTATCAAATTTTGTTTCTGAATTCGTAATGCGTTCGCGCGGTAATAATCAAATCGAAAATTCGGTATTTAATTTTTTTTTTTTTTTTTTTTCAAAAATATTTTTTCCGAATTGATGATTTTGACAACACTCATATGTCATACTGACGTCATGGAACATCACACAGACATCACATTTACGTCACACGGGAAAAAATCACCATGCATGATCATGTATGATCATGCCTGACCGTGCATGATTCATGCATAATTTATGCTTGATCCTGCATGACTCGTTCATGGCCAGACATGACTCATGCGTGATCAGGCATGATCATGCATGACTCATTTGAGATCAAGCTTGCGCATGCATTAAGTTTGAAATAATTGTATCAACAGATATGATCCATCTGGAAAGGTCATGCTTGAGCATGCCCTATTATGCATGACCATACATGGTTCATACTCGATCATGCATAACTCATTCATGGCCAGACATGATTGAGTGACACTTATTCGTGATCAAGAATGATCATGCATGGCTTATTTTAAATCAGACTTGCTCATTACTTACGTTACGAATAATTCTATCCAGAGATAAGATCTATCAGGAAAGGTCATGATTGAGCATGCTCTGTTATGCATGACCATACATGGTTCATACTTGATCATATATAACTCATTCGTGATCAAGCATGATCATGCATGACTCATTCTAGATCAGGCTTGCTCATGACTTACGTTAGAAATAATTGTATCCAGAGATGTAATCCCTCGAGAAAGGCCGTGGTTAAACACGCTCTGTCATCCATGATCATGCACGACGCAGACATGATCGTACAAGGCTATGCATGGTCAACTTTAATCTTTCACGGTTATATGCGAATAGTGAAAAATATTTATGGATATTCAGGCTTGATCATGCATGATTAAGCATACTTGTTCATATCCATAAATAAAAGTTTAAATGAAATTAATTAAAAATTGTTTTTTCGGATTAATTAAAGAATTGAAGTAATAAATTCTTGTCAAATTAATAATGAAACTCAATATAATTGCTTTTTTTTTAATTAACAATTAAGATTAATGTAATTGTTAAATTTGCTCGTAACTGAGAACCACAATTCGTTTCATCCATTACTCAGAAAATATTTAATAACCAAATCAAGATCGAGTTCAAATAATATTTTATTTTTTACAACCCTAAGGTTTCGAGTGATATTAAAAATCGTCGTAAACTGAATAAGATAGTTCAGCCTAGTGGACAGCGGGCGTGCTTCCTACCATGACGGTCGTGGGTTCCAGACCCGTCGCGGGTGGAATGCTTCCACCTTGCGTTTAAATTTGAATTTCGACTCATGCCCAAAAGAACCGGCCTCCTTCTTAAACAACTGTCAACATTTGAGAAAATACAGTCACTGACGCGCCGGGGTCGCAACGGTCGAGTCCCGACATTTGGTTTTAGGGGTTGGTCAACCTGAGTGGAGAGGTACGAGGCCCAGAGACGACGAGCTGTCGCTCTCTTGGCTCGCAGCAACCGCTGTGGACGGACGTGCTCTACCACTTCCACCTTGGTTTTCAACTACCATCTACTACTAATACACGTGCTGATATTATATTCGTAATGGGCCAAGAGCATATAAGCCCACGAATCGTGGAAGCTTATTCTACTTAAGTTATTTAAGTTTAAATTTAATTAATCTATTATATCAATAATTATTGTGGATTGGACCTGGTGGATTTGCAAAGGATTGGAATGGATTGGTGGACTTGGAAGGACTGGTTATGGTTTTGGTCATGGAGAAGAAGGTTCGGTGGAAAGAAGGACTGGTGTGGATTGGAATTGTTGGAGTAAGTGAGTCGAGTCGTTTTATTATTTGTCGGGTTAACTATTTTATTTGTTAAATAATATTTTATAATTGAGGAGTCGTTATATTTAATTAAGTTAGTCGAGTCAGTTTTGTTAAAGAAAGTCGAGTCAGTTTCATCAGTCATCTATATTTATTGTTCATGGTTTCATTCATTTTTTATTTGTAAAGCGACTTCGTTAAATAAATGCCATAGTTTCATTTGTCAAAATTAAATATATACTTCATGAATTAATAACAACCTTCCTGATAAGTTAAGTATAAGATCTCTCTATAATTTTATTACTGCGTGGTCCAGTACGCGGTTACCCTCGTCCTGAGATTACTGAACATAGCTGGACAGGTACGTAAGACACCTTTAAGTTTTACACATGTGTGGGCCCTTGTTTTATTAAGATCACATTTAATTAATAAAATAAGTGGACCCATTACAAATAGCTTGATTCGATGCAAAATAAATAATTCGTAAGTTCGAACTATTCACATACTCCTAATGCGTAGTTATGAATTCCCGGGAAAAAATCATCAGGCCTGATCATGCATGATCATGCGTTAATCTCATGCATGATCATGCCTGAATATTGGCCAGCCATGAGCATGCACGATCATGGCTGATCAGGCATGATTGTGCTTTTATGCATGATCACGCATGCTCATGGCTGGCTAATATTCAGGTATGATCAGGCCTGAGCAAGCACAATCCCTCAAATTATTAAAAAAAAAAAAAAAAATAATGATAAGTCAATTTGAAATTAACTTATTTTGTGATTATTATTGTGTAGTTAATGTCTACTGGTTGAAAAGTACTTTTAAAATTTTACCCGCGACGGTTCTGGAACCTACGACCGTCATGTTAGGAAGCACGCCCGCTGTCCACTAGGCTGAACTATCTTATTCAGTTTACGACGATTTTTAATATCTCTCGAAACCTTAGGATTGTAAAAAATAAAATATTATTTGAACTCGATCTTGATTTGGTTATTAAATCTTTTTTGAATAATGAATGAAAAGAATTTTAGTTATCAATTACAAGCAAATTTAACAATTACATTAATCTTAATTATTAATTAAAAACAAAAAGCAATTATATTGAGTGTCATTATCAATTTGGCAAGAATTTATTGTTTCGATTCTTTAATTAATTCAAAAAAAAACAATTTTTAATTAAATTCGGTTAAATTATTTTTCGGAAAAAAAAGATTAGTTTTCGTTATTAATTGAACCAAAAATTATAAATTAAATATATTTTGATTATCGATTTAAAAAAAGATAATTTTAACTACTATCGTCAAAATAAAAATAAATATTTAATTATTTGAAGTTTTTCATAAAAAATATATGATTTTCCTTAATTAAAAACCTCAATCAAATCCGATTGAAGCTCGACCGGATTTTAATCGAATTCAATCAGTTCAATCGGAGATTTTAATCATAGATTTTGATTAAATTATTTGTAATGTTTGACCGTGCATGATTCATGTTTGAACATGCTTACCCTTGCCTGAATCATGCATGATCATGCTTGATCATGCATGCTGATTTTTTCCCAGACAACTAATCTAATTTAAATAAATAATAAAATAAAAAGGAAACAATAATTATAATTAATCTAACAGTTTCTATTAACGATCAACTTTCATCTATGAATATGAACGAGTACGCTTAGTCGTTTATGATCAAGCCTGAATATTCATAAATATTTTTCACTATTTGCATATAACCGTGAAAGATTAAGGTTGACCATGCATAGCCTTGTACAATCATGTCTGCGCCATGCATGATCATGGATAACAGAGCATGCTCAACCATGACCTTTCTCGAGGGATTACATCTCTGGATACAATTATTTCTAACGTAAGTCATGAACAAGCCTGATCTCGAATGAGTCATGCATGATCGTGCTTGATCACGAATTAGTCATGTCTGGCCATGAATGAGTTATGCATGATCAAGTATGAACCATGCATGGTCATGTATAATAGAGCATGCTTAGGCATGACCTTTCCTGATGGATCATATCTCTGGATACAATTATTTCAAACTTAATGCATGATCATGCTTGATCACGAATGAGTCATGCCTGGCCATGAATGAGTCACGCAGGATCAAGCATGAATTATGCATGAATCATGCACGGCCAGGCATGAATCCTGCATGATCATACATGATCATGCATGGTGATTTTTTCCCGGGTTATCATATATGATAGCGCACTATCACAATTACTTATATTCAGGATGTTGTAGTGCAAAAAAAAATAAGAAATTTTTTTGATATTACTAATCGCACATTAATGATTACATTCTGCTGTATGAAAAAAGAATATATTCTTTTAATCTTATGTAGCTCAACTACACTTAGTTGTCACTGTCGGTTGCGTAGCCTAGTCGTTAAAGTGTCGGTCTTTCGTGCGTAAGATTCCGGATTCGAACCCTACTGAAGCGGATGCGGTCATTATTAAGTCTAGCGTTTTTTCTCTGATTTAAAAATTTCTAATTCGATTAGGAATGCAATTATTCGCATACCTAGTAATCTTTGCGTCGCCAAAATAGTTAAAAAAAAAAAATTTTTTTTAAATCTTTCTTTTTAATTTAGTAAAAATTTCTATACATAGTCATATCAAGTCATATATGACCATATTAAGCTATGTATGGTCATACATGGCTATATCCGGCCAATTTACATACATGGCCACGTATGGTCATATCTGGTCATGTATGGCCATGTCTGGCCAATTTTCATATATAACCATTAGGGTGTTTCATATTTAAGCGATATTTTTTTTTTCTGCCCTATCTAAAAAACTTTCAATTTATAGAACAAAAAAAATATTCCCGCTTGAAAAAAAATTCTAAGTCAATTAGGGGCTTAGCCCATCTAAAAATTCGATTTCCCATTTAAATAACATTGGAAAAAAAAATTTTTTTTAGTTTGGAATTTGTTATCTCAGCAATGGCTCATTGTACGAATAAGCCCAGCATATATTTTTGTAGGGAATTTAACGCTCTATAAAAAAAGTCTCCTATCATTTTTTGATAAATCCATCTGTTTAAAAGTTATTGGAGCTCGAAGTGAAGTTAGAGTAAATTTCGTGATCTTTTTACTTTTCCGTCGAAACTATCGGACTTATCATAAAATGTCATAGAATCTTTTTTGTAGACAATTTTATTTCCTACAAATTATTTTTGATAAATTTTTTTCATACTCTGCATTGTTTTCTAGTTATTTCCATTCTAATGCCAAGCTTTTAAAGTCAATCAGAACACTATTTTTTTAGGAGCTTGGCATTACAATGGAAATAACTAAAAAAGAAAACGGAATTTCGAAAAAATTTATTTGAGATAATTTGTAGGAAATAAGGTAGGACAGAAAAAACAAATATCGCCTAAATATGAAACACCCTAATAACCATATGTGGAGCACTCATATATGGCCATGTATGATTCATTTTTCACGGGAAATTAATTTCATCCGATGTAACGGAAATCAGTTAAGATAAGAGTCGTCGTGGCTCGCAAGAAGTCTGAACAAATGACAATGCATGAGACCCGGGCCACGACGATTCTCTCACAGGGAACCTGAGATGCAGCGTCAACATTTTGTCAACTCTGTTGGCTTTATTATATGTTTATAATGTCTATAGAGTCAGTCATTGGAGAGAGCTCATGAAGCTCGAACCTCTGCTCTACTCCAAGCTAATAAACTCCATTAATTTTAAGTTAATTTAACCTTATTTTGGGCTGCCATTAGGCGATACCCTACGACTCCAAGGTTATTTGGGGCACTGCTACCGGCAGCCCAAAAAGGACCTACCTAATATTGAGCACTGCTACCAGCAGCCCAATAATCCAAAATCATTAATTTAATATTGGGCGCCATTCGAGCTCCAATAATTTTTGAACAAATGCATTAATCAAAAAATGATAAGTCTTCTTTTTAGAGCGTATAATTTCTTACAAAAATATATACTCAACTTATTTGTACAATGATCCATTGCCGAGGTATAAAATTCCAAACTTAAAAATTTTTTTTTCTAATGTCATTTAAATGGCAAATCAAAAATGACGAATCGGCGCATCTTAATATTAATATTAAGAGCTCAAACTTTACCAGAATTTTTTTTTTTTTATCTTATTTAACAATATTTCCACGGTAACTCAAGAAAAAAAAATTAGTTATTTTTTTTGGCGCACCCTACTGTATGCTATACGTTACGCGCAAAGGGTACATACACAGGAATTGAAACAGATTGTGAGTTTAAGAAGGGGAACTGAGTTACTACGGACGTCTCACTCGCTCTAAAATGCATGCATAGTGCTCTTATAATTTTTGTGTTTAGGGGATGTTTGGTCATTACAATTTATCTAACTAATGAAATATAACTTTGTAATAGATACTTTAATAACATATTTAAAAATCAGACATGTAAAAATACCCTGGTAGGAAGGGACCATTGGCCAAGGCTCGGACCAGGCACTGGCCAGAAACTAAGGCTCACAAAATCTAAGGCTCACCCAATGCTGGATCTAAAATATTATTATTTAAATTAATAAATATAATTAAAAAAAAGTTTGATCACACTTTCATCGACATTACATTGAAGTGTAATTAACTAATTACTGAATTAATGGGAAATAACGAATAAAATTATTTGGGCGCTACCGGGGTTCAAACTGAGATCCTTCTGATTACTAGGCCGGGACGCTATCCACTGTGCTAAATCTGATGTCCAGATAATCATAATTTTTTTGCTTGTTAAATTATTTAAATACAATTTAATTCAAAAATATTAGATCGTAAATATGAGGTGAAATGTAATTTTATTTAATGAACTTAAAATTGTCTATTGAGTAACGACCTATATTTATTGATTTGTAATTTTATAATTTGATAGAAATGAATAAATTAAGAGTAAGATCAAGTAGAACTAGTAGGGAGGGGGGGGGCAAAAGGGGGTAGGGAAGGCAAAATGTACGTACCCCAAAAATATTAAAAAAAAAAAAAAAAGTTTTTTTTTTTCGTCTCATTGCTATAAGTCCGATATATTTGCGCATTTTAGCACTACATATGACACCTGGGGCGAAATGGACCATCCGAAAATTCTGAAAAAATGATTCTTTCAAATTTTTATCGTCAAATTAAAAAAAAATTTCATATATTAATCCATTTTTCGGCTGATTCTCTATAGCTGGGGCAAATTCGGCCACTAAAAATATTCGAAATAATATTTTATTTTTTAATTGATAAAATTTTTGAAATAATGCAAAATAATCTGTAATCTAAAAAATCATAAAACACGTTTTCTGGGTTCAAAATAATGACAAATAAAAAATATAGAATTGTTTTTTTTTTTTAAATAACAATTAGTAATTGAGCTAATCGAAGGGAAACGATTTATTGAACCAATAATGTGAAATGTAATTTTTCTTTATGTATATTACATATAAAAATTTAATCAACTTTCAGAAAATTTTTTTTTTTCAACTTTTTTAAAGGGTACCCCATTTTGCTCGACAAAAATGAAAATTTCATGTTGACTAAAGTTTTGTACATAGCAATAACTAATTAAATGAAAATTATTGATATTGATCGTATACTCCGTAGACCGTTATGCCCTGGTCTTTTCCATATACATATATATAGATACATGTAAAGTTGATAATTTTAATATTACATAAAAATTTAACCTAGGCTGAGGCATTGGTCAATCGTCCGCTGCCAAGGCTCGGCTTGACAAAAATTAAACTATCGGACCCAGCCTCGGCCTAGGGCTTGGCCCAATGGTTTGATTACGTTAAGCCAAGTCTTGGCAGCTAACCATTGGCCCGAGTCTAGGCCGAGGCTTGGTCCATTGGTTTCATTAAATTAAGCTGAGCCTTGGGTAGTGACCATTGGCCCGAGCCTCGGCCAGGGCCAGGCCCGATAGTTTAATTTTTGTTAAATCGAGTCTTGGCCGCTGACCTTTGGCCAATGCCTCAGCCTGGGTTAAATTTTTATTTAATATTAAAATTATAAACTTTACATGTATCTATATATATGTATGTAGAGAAGGCCAGGGCATAACGGTCTACCGAGTATACGATTAATATCAATAATTTCCATTTAATGAGTTATTGTTATGTACAAAACTTTAGTTAACATGAAATTTTTATTTTTGGCGGGCAAAATGGGGTACCCTTTAAAAAAGTTGAAAAAAAAAATTTCTGACAGTTGATCAAATTTCATTAAATTCAAATTTTTTATATGCAATATACATGAAGAAAAATTACATTTCACATCATTAGTTTAATAAATCGTTTCTCCTCGATTAGTTTAATTACTAATTGTTATTTAATAAAAAAAAATAATACTATATTTTTCATTTGTCATTATTTTGAACTCAAAAAAAGAGTTCTTTTATTTTTTAGATTACAGATTATTTTGCATTATTTCAAAAATTTTATCAATTAAAAAATAAAATATTATTTTCGAATATTTTTAGTGGACGAATTTGCCCCAGCTATAAAGAATCAGCCGAAAAATGGATTAATATATTAAAATTTTTTTATTTGACGATAAAAATATGAAAGAATCATTTTTTCAGGATTTTCGGCTGGTCCATTTTGCCCCAGGTGTCATGTATAGGGCTAAAAATGCGCAAATATATCGGATTTATAGCAATTAGACGAAAAAAAGAAAATTTTTTTTTTTTTTAATAATTTGGGGGTACTCCGTTTTGCTTACTCTACCCCCTTTTGCCCCCCCCCCTTCCGTAATAGTGTTACTTAATCTCACTCTTAATTTATTCATTTATATCAAATCATAAAATTACAAATTAATAAATATATTTCATTACTCAACAATCAATTTTAAGTTCATTAAATAAAACTACATTTCACCTCATATTTACGATCTAATATTTTCGAATTAAATTGTATTTAAATAATTAAACAAGCAAAAAAATCATGATTATCTGGACATCAGATTTAGCACAGTGGATAGCGTCCCGGCCTAGTAATCAGAAGAAGGATATCAGTTCGAACCCCGGTAGCGCCCAATTAATTTTATTCGTTATTTCCCATTCATTCAGTAATTAGTTAATTATACTATAGTGTAATGTCAATAAAAGTGTGATCAAACTTTTTTTAAATTATATTTATTAATTTAAATAATAATATTTTAGATCGAGCATTAGGTGAGCCTTAGATTTTTGCTTCCTGGCCTTACACCACTAGCTAAAATGTAGCTGATACAAACTTCTACTCTGATAACGAAAATTACTCAATAGAAAATTGCTGTCAGTTAACTGTGATCTATTTGAAGACAATTTTACAGCAACTATGATGTAGTCAAAAATTCGAGAAGTTATTGTTTTCAACCCGATTTTCAAAAATCGAGTTTTCATCAGATGTCGACGTTTTGAGGTCCTATGTAATCCAATTTCTAATTACAATGTGGAGATAATTAATATCTACAGTTTATCGTGAATTAACATCTGCTTTTTGAAGATAAGTTGACAAGAAGTCGTAGGAAAGCTGCCATCAACTAATTGAATGACAACACTTTCCAGTCAGCTTGAAGTTAAATTCCGGCCATAACTGTCAGTACATACCCTAATAGCACAGTTTGCTATCGCAAAAGTTTACTTTAAAAGTGTTTCCTTGAATATTTCATCAAATGTCCGTCAACTTCGGACTTTTTCGTTTTTGACGACAATTTGTATACAACTTGCTATATAATTTAACGTAAATTTGGTACCCAAATTAGAATGTAAATTCACTTTAAAATTTGACTAGAAAAAAGTTGTCGTCAATTTTCAGTCAAATTATCATATCAATTTGTTGTTAATATGACTTGAAAACTTATTTAAGTATTTTTTTACCGTCAAATTGTAGACAATTTTATGTATCAATTCGCTTACCTTCTGTAACGGTACATTCAAAAATTTCGGGGTTATTGTTTTCACCCCGATTTGCAAAAATCGAAATTCCAACAGATGTCGACGTTTTGAGGTTCTAGGAAGCTATTTTGACTTAATTCCAGATGATGTCCGAGTGTATGTATGTATGTATGTAAATATTCTGTAACTTTTGAACGGATGAACCGATTTTAATCGTCAAGGTGTCATTCGACGCAACTTGTTATTTACCATATGCACTGAAAATTTGAGCTTAATCGGTAGGGTACGTTCGGAGATATTCCAAAAATAAAATTTTTTCAAAAATGATTTTTTTGAATAACTTTTAATTTGCTCGATGGATTGATTCCAAAATCTAATCAGCTCTAAAACTTTATAAGCCGCGTCGAATGCCACCTCAGCCACCAAAATCGGTTCATTCGTTCAAGAGAAACCGTGAACGAAAGAATTAAAAAAAAAATTTTTTTTCAGTTTTTTTGAAATTTCTCAAAAATGACTCGATAAATCAATTCTAAAATTTGATCAGCTCTAGAACTCAATAAAACGCGTCGATTGCCACCTCAACTGTTGCAATTGGTGAATTCGTTCGAGAGATATCGTTGGAGAAAAAATGGTAAAAAACGTTATTTCTCAAAAACAAAGGCACTCAAAAGTATCTTCGAGCTCGAAAATGTATTCTCGACGATGTTTTCGAGCTCAAGGCGCTCGAAAACTGCGGGAAGTTTTGAGGCTGGCCCGCAGGGTCAACTGACAGACCGATTTATTTTCTAGTAAAAAGTTACCTCTAAATTGAGGAAAAATTAACCAAAAACTTTTCTTTCCAACTTTTAATGTCAAATTGTCGACAAATTCGGGGGGGCAAATATCAGATAATTTCAATGTCAAATTAGTGTCAACTCTGTTATGTCCGATTTCGCAAACTTCGCTTACAGTCACTCATGTTGAACACTCCCTAGGAATAGATATTCCATTTTCTCTGAGAGAAACAAGGATGGGTTCAATGAAGTGTGACAAAACCTATTCTACCCATTCCTTTCTTTCATTCTATCATTCGTAAGTCCCCACTTATCGTCAGCTAAGATTGTTATAATGCGCACAATTAGCATTGACTTAAATTAAGTTCCGTCAACGGGACATCTCAAGACGCGACTCATCAAAAATTTCTCCTTCCCCTAAACTCGAACCCCATGGTTGCGACGTTCAAAATTTTCAAGTGCAAGATCACTCTACCGAGCACCGGCTTGCATTACGGTTTGTAGCTGAATTACCCCTCAGCAAAGAGTCAGTTATTAGGTACAGCAGTATCCTAAAAATCTTTCATATTCAAAAAGAAATAAAACCGACCACGTCGCTTTTATAATACAGTACAAATCAATAAAATAAATCATTATTAAATCGCATCGCGAAAGAAAAAAAAAAGAAAAAGAAATTACAACAGTGAATATCAGTTCACTTAATTCAAGCAATTATTAAATCGTGGAAAAAGAACATATTAAAATAAGAAATATTAAACAATCTTTAACAAAAAAAAAAAATATAAAAACACATTCCTTTAAAGAGTTTTATCTCTATTTCCTGAACAGGAAAATAAAGGAAATAGTAACCAAAATAAATTTACAAAAAAAAAAATAATAAGCGTTATTGGTTGTGAGTGATAAGTTAAGTGCTAATTCAAATTGTATCTAAAATAATATTCAGTGTAAAACTCTGTGAAAACTTCTAGTGTAATTAATTAATGATTAAAATAATAAAGATATTCCTTTAAAGAGTATCACCTCTATTTTCTTTCAAGAAAATTGAAGGAATCTTTATTATCTATTTCGAGTTTTAATTTAAAAATAAAGGAAAAGCAAAGTGATAATAGCTGTTGGTGTATTATTCATAAAATAAGCTAAGTTATAAGTCACCACCTCATCCCTCACCTGGAGATTGCCGTCATCGAGAGCTAGCAGCCAATCCAAGGGTCTACAACGCGAGTATTATATACCAGGAAAAGAAAATATATACATACATATATTTACTCATCAGCACAAAGGTAAGATCGTTACAATTGACCTCTTTTCTTTCTCTAACTTTAGCAATTTTTCCAATCAGTCTCAAAATCTTAAGAGGAAATAAGGACGCTATTAAAAATAAAATCGTATTGACTGACCAAGCGCATTTTACATCCTTCTACTGTAATGATGATTCTATTTTAAGTAAACAAGAAATCCAAGAAAGTTCACATCGAAACGTATCCCAAAAATAAATAAATTAAGGCTTGAACTAAACATTTGAGCCGAAAATTGCATTGGTTAGTCCGAACGCCTAATCCACGCAACCAAATAAATAAATAATAGTCGGACATAACAATGAATTTTCTGGTGGCAGCGGTGGGATTCGGTCGTTAGAATACTATTCTTGAATTTCATGTAAAAGTAAAATCATAAAAGGGAATCATTTTAAATTGTTAAATTTTAGTCTGAAAGAAAATTTTTAATTATAATAAACTTTTGGAAAATGTTTATATTTAAAAATACATTCCTTTAAAGAGTTTTATCTCTATTTTCTTTGAGAAAAATAAAGGAATCTTATTTTTAATTCATGCAAGGAAAATCGCGTTAGATTTTATTGTCTCATTATTACAAAGGATTGGTCACTCAAAAATCAATGGTTTCATTTTCTTAGATTTATTTTTGTATGGTGTAGAAATTTTTACAGCATCTTTCTCTCCTCTTAAGAGTAGATTTAAGTTACAATAATAAAAATGCTTATACTTATTTGAAACTTTGATATTTTGTTATCACCGGAAATAATTTCTTGATTTATTTAAATAACACTTTAGTATATATAAAATAAAGAAACTAAATAGAATATCTCTAAATTTGTTGATCCGTATGAATACAGATAAAGTATTGTTTTATGGTGTTTTTGCTCCGCTACAGATTTATTAAATCTATTTCCTAGAAAAGTGAGGAATCCATTATATTCCATCATAGGAACATAGCGGAAGTAAAAATTTCCATAGAAGAAGCACACAGAATAAAAAAAAATACTTTCAAAAGTTTCAACCCAACTGTTAATTTTATATTTATATATTTTATTATACTATTTATATTGTGCATGTGATTGAGACTGATCATAAAGTATTTGTACTAACATATAGTTACATACACATATATGGATATATGTATATATAGATATTTTCCCAAAAGCGGTATAAAAAGCGATAAAAGTTAAAAATTTTCTTAAAAGAAAAGAAAATTTTCGTAAAAAAAAAAAAAAAAAAAAAAAAAAAAAGATCTGATTTTGCAGCAAGGTAGCTATTTAACGTTAGGTAACGGGGAATTCGTTTTAATTCATCTAGTTTTCACAAGTAGTCCTTTCAAAATATTATAGAAAATAATAGAATATTATAAGAACAGCGAAGCATTACCGAGAGTAATACTTTACTCTTCTCAGCATAAATTTTCGTATTTTTCAACAAATAAAATTTTCGAAAATTTAATTAACATATAAAGAACTTTGGTTCCTCTTCCTCGGTTTAGTATAATAATAATAAAAAAAAAAAAAAAAAAAAATTTTTCAAAATAAGTAAATGTATACACATATATATAAATATATTTAAGCAATTAAATAATTATTCAAAAGTTACTGTAGTCTTATCGCAGGAAGTAT
>OZ024710.1:9490255-9518128 GCA_964016945.1 Microplitis deprimator | reverse complement strand
GCCATGTTCAAAAGCGGATGGGGACTCGACTGCGTACTCTGAAATCTAAACAAAAAGGTCTTGGTGGTAGAGGTAAGCTTACAGGAAAAGTTAAACACAAATTAACTGTGTACTATGGTTTATCTATACGTCGTCATTGCGATTCTATGGAAGATATGAAATCTGCTATTATGGCAACTTTTTACCACTACGGTTCGACTGATGAAAATCCGAATCATGATATGTGTCCAAAAGGCGAAGATTCTTGGTGCTCTTATCAGCGCGCTGAAGCACGTAGAGAGCTTGATACTTATACTCAAGATTATTCTCCCTTACCTCCTGATGTTTTAACAGCTATCAAATCGATTTACGACGATCTCAGTAATGATAATTTACTTTCAAGATGTGTAGGTGGATTCAATCAGAATAATAATGAGAGCTTCAACCAACTAGTGTGGAAAATATGCCCAAAAACCGTGAATACTAGTTATACTATCGTATAATCGTATACTATAGTATACTATTATACTATCGTATAACATATATTAAAACATTGTTTAATAATGCCATATTATTACTTTTGTAAAATAAAATGATTTAATAGCAAAAAAAAATTACTGAAAATTCTCATTTTTTCGTGTCTCTGACTACCCCTAACCCCTTAAACAATGTTTTGACTTGAAGTCACGAAAATTGAAAAAAAAAAATTTATAATGTTCAAAGTTATAGCTGTCTGTGTTGACCCAGTTTCAAAAAAGGTCCTTGCGGTGACTGTCATAAGTCCTTGGAGATTCATCTAAAATCAATCGGATGAAAAAAATTAGTTTTATAAATAGATAATCCTGGGCCTGATCGAAGCTTTTTTTTTTTTCAAAAATTAACAAAATGGCGGCCTCAGGAATTTTTTTTCTAGATTTTCAGGAAAAAATCAACAGTTAATTGGTCTTAGAAAATCGAACTTATTGAAAAAAAAAAAATCCTTCGATTAGGCCTGAGTTTATTATGTATTCTAAAAGCTGTATAAATTTCATTAAAATTTACTGAGCGGTTATCGAGTTACAGTTGTCACCAGTTCAAAAAACATAGTTTTGAGGAAAACGCATTTAAAGTTTCACACTAGATTTACGTACAGAAATACGAATTATTTAATTACTTACACAGAGTCATCTATTCCTGGGCCATATAATAGATCTTCAGCCATTGTGGAAGTTTCAAGAACGTCAATTTGGTGTTGCCTACGAAGCATTCTGTCTTCCCGAGTGTTGTCGTTAGCGCGCTGATCTGCCACTTTCACACGTGCAGCATCCTTTTTTTCAGCATACCGATGGGAATTAGACCCACAATCAAGTCCTAGGGTAATCAAAATCATTAATAATGAATGTATACCTTCATTAAATATACAAGTAGCTATGTATGCAGCAATTTGTACGATAGTATAACTAGTATTCACGGTTTTTGGGCATATTTTCCACACTAGTTGGTTGAAGCTCTCATTATTATTCTGATTGAATCCACCTACACATCTTGAAAGTAAATTATCATTACTGAGATCGTCGTAAATCGATTTGATAGCTGTTAAAACATCAGGAGGTAAGGGAGAATAATCTTGAGTATAAGTATCAAGCTCTCTACGTGCTTCAGCGCGCTGATAAGAGCACCAAGAATCTTCACCTTTTGGACACATATCATGATTCGGATTTTCATCAGTCGAACCGTAGTGGTAAAAAGTTGCCATAATAGCAGATTTCATATCTTCCATAGAATCGCAATGACGACGTATAGATAAACCATAGTACACAGTTAATTTGTGTTTAACTTTTCCTGTAAGCTTACCTCTACCACCAAGACCTTTTTGTTTAGATTTCAGAGTACGCAGTCGAGTCCCCATCCGCTTTTGAACATGGCCTATACATCCCTTTTTATTTACGGTTGTATTTTTGTAAGGATCTGCTTTTATAATTCCAGAATAGGTTTTCGAATCACCATCGCCAACGTAGTTGATATATTTAACTCCATATTTTGTTTCAGACTGCTGAAACATTTCAATCATCGCATCCACCTCCATTTTCCCAGAAGACCCCTTGTGATTAGCACTACACTCATTTTCATGCGAATCATACCATTCCTCGAACTCAACCGTATTTCTTTTATTTTTCCAATACTCACATAGCTTACAATAAGCACTTTTAATGTTTATATCGAGAATCTTTCCAGTAAAATAGCCAATTATAGAAGAAACTCCAAATGACGATGTAAATCCCCTTTTTTGCTAGGTTCCATCTCCCGATACAGTCAAATCATTCTTATTTTCATTTTCACTACTTGCTTCTTTTTCTTCATTCACAGCTTTTTTCATCAAGGCTTCTGCAACGGTTTTACCACAATCTAAAATGTGCTTCAATAATATTGTATGCGTAGTTTTATCTAAAAAAGACGGCATGTCCATCAGGCCACAAAACTTGCACAAACTTTCGTATCCTATCCCTAGTATTCTCATCACAAAAATGAAGCGTCTATTTATTTCATAGGAATGCTCAATGAAAGAGCACGAAGGAATATATTCATTGTCACAGTTATTACAAGAAACTACAATTTTAAATCCCACCCCACGTGTACTAGCTGTTTGAAATACAATGTTTCCATCACATTTTTTACATTTCACAAGAGCAGAAATGGCAGTGAATACTGTAATAAAATTAATTATTCGAAATTCAGTGGTGCAACTTTCGGGTACATCGTTTTCAGTATTTTGTTTCAGTTTTTTAAACGATATACTCCGAACACTTTCATTACGTTCCGCCGTTTTTGGGTTAAATACATTTTTTCGTTTCTTTGAATACGACTTACGGATATTTTCAGATTTCCGAACTTTTCTCGAAACTTTTTTCGTATCACGTCCCATAATAAATAACTTCAAAAATAATTTATTTTAATAACGCACAACTATCGACTGCTCTCCGCAACTGCTACAGGCATACTAGTGACGTGGCGAAAAACAAAAAATTTGTAGTACTTATACTACCTAGAAATTGTAAATATATATAGTAGGGTATTTATAAATTTAGGTACTACTACATACATCAAAATTTAGTTCATGGATGACAATAGAACCCGAGAAACCGGTTGCTTGCAGCTGCCGCTAGCTACCTGCTCACGAGCGTTTTGGAGTGCCCGAGCGCTCTTTGTTATTTGTCGAATAACTCGAAAAATAATTATCGGATCAACTTCAAATTCTCAGAGAATATTTTTAAGATATTACACTTAACGAAAATGCAAAAAAAAAAATCGATTTTTTGAAAATCCTGACTACCCCTAACCCCTTAATAGTGCCATATTATTACTTTTGTAAAATAAAATGATTTCATAGCAAAAAAAAATTACTGAAAATTCTCATGTTTTCGTGTCTCTGACTACCCCTAACGCCTTAAAGAAAATAAAATTTCTCGGAACAAGTACTACACTGAGAAAAAATTTCTCTTCGGACAATTAAATTGGTTTAGTTTAATTCTGTGAAACTAATATTTAATTGGGACAACTAAATTTTATGACGTCAATATAATCTATTTCCTCATTTTTAACAAATGATTTAATAAACTCTATTTGGTTGACGTTAGTATTTCTCTTGCTACGATAATAAAATCATTTGGTAAAGTTGAGAAAATATCTATTTGATAGACAACTACATTATTTTGTAGTACCAACAAACTCAAAAATTAAAGCAAAATATCATTATGTTAACTCTAATAAATATTACTTAGATACACATAAATATATTCATTTAGAATAAATATATATATTTGTTTGATGTTAATAAATATATATTAAAACCTAATGATTATTGATTTATAAAGTTATGGTGCTAGGCAGCAGTAGCGGGAGTAGTTCGGTGCTCGCCACTAGATCGCGCCCACCAGTTGTAGTGTCCCTGGTAAGAAACTTATTTCAGAGTTATTATATTCAAAACTTGAAGCATTCATGAGACGTGTAACATGCTCTTTTTTGATAGTAATATAGGGGTATCCTGTATTACACTATGACATTAATGTTAAATATTAATGTTTCAGAGAATATTTTTAAGATATTACATTTAACGAAAATGCAAAAAAAAAAAAATCGATTCTTTGAAAATCCTGACTACCCCTAACCCCTTAAGCAAAAAAAATGCAATATTGCTACAAAAAATATCTCTTACTTTAAGAAATATAAACTCTTGAAACAAGTGATAATTTTTTGATTTAAGCGTAAAAATATGTTGACATAAGAGAAAAAATTTTGATTCAAAATAAAAATTTCAAGATAATTTTTTACTCGATACAAGTAAAATTTGATTTTCCGAATCGATCAAAAAAAAAAAACGAGTGAGCCTCACAGCCATAAGGTCACAATAGAAGTGAAACTTTTTTAATATTTAAGTCGGTCTAAATAAATAAATAAATTAATATAAATATAAATATATATATAATATTGGCCATTAGATCTTGTCGGATAGTATAGCATTGGGAAAAAAGAAATCTCTGAAAATAAAACTATGTATAACTAGTTTTCTACTAAATGTACTAATTTAAAAAACAATAAATTGTAAGAGGAAAATTCAATATTTCAAAATACATTTATGTTAATCAAATGTAAAATTATAAATATGAATTGTAAAGTGACGGAATAAAAAAAAGCCCCAATAAAAAAAATCTCTAGATTTGTAAACCACTAAAAAAAAACATGGTCACTATCTCAAAATTTGTAAATAATTTTTGTGTATATTTGAAAATATTTATAATTAAAAAGAACTAAATTATAAAGTTAATCAAAAGTAATTTCTATAAATAAAGATATACCTCCATAAAAATTACTGTATAACATTTGATTTCAATGAATAAAAACATAAATAATTTTGAAAAACTGTACAGTGCTCCCTCTCTATAATTTCCCTTGCTATGATTCTACTTCCCCTCATTTTGAGGGGAATGTGTTCCCCTACTCTCGATACATTATATACAAAATATATTTGTGTACCTTCAGAAAGGCTGCGCGCGCGTTTCTCTGTTTAGTACTCTTAAGAAAAAGTGGGGTCCCTCTCTAAGAAGGAATTCTTAGAATTTTAGCCCCGAGTTGGGAATTATAGAGAGGGAGCACTGTAATTATAAAAGTATAAAATCATTTAAATATATTTTCTTTAATTGAGTAAACGAATAAATGAAACTATGTAATTTTAAAGAGAACAAAAAAAAATAACTATGAAAAAAGAAATTCTAAAAACAAACATTTGCATAACTAAACATGGATATAAAAAAATTTTGTCAAATGAACATCTCTATAAATAAAATATCTATAAAAAATAAACTTTTTTTGAACATCTCTATTAAATATGATATCAATAATCAAATTTAATTTGATATTATATTTTATAGAGATGTTCAAAAACAATTTATTTTTTATAGATATTTTATTTATCGAGATGTTCATTTTTACTTGATTTTCTTATATACATGTTTAGTTATGCGAATGTTTGTTTTTAGAATTTGATTTTTTATAGTAATTTTTTTATAGTTCTCTTTGAAATTACATACTTTCGTTCATTCATTTATTCAATTAAAGAAAATATTTTAAATATATTTAAATGATTTTATACCTTTATAATTACAGTTATTTTTAATTTTTTGTGTTTTTATTTATTGCAATTAAATTTTATGGGGTAATTTATATGTAGGTGTACCTTTATTTATAGAAATTAAATTTTATACAGTAATTTATATGGAGGTGTGTCTTTATTTATAGTAATTACTTTTTATTAACTTTTTAATTTAGTTCTTTTCAATTATAGATATTTCTCCTCTGGCGCTACCTCGCCTTTTCCGCCTCAAATCGTTCAATTTTAGCCTCCGTAAAGAAGTTTCACTTCAAAAATTTCGTGAATCAAGAGTATTTTTCTTGATTCAAGTTAACTGTTTTTTCTGTGTATCAATAATTTGTGAGAAAGTGTACAATGCTTGTGTGCCTTCAACCGCCTTTTAAGGGGGGGGGGGGGGGGGTAAGGTTAATTCGTACAAAAAAAAACATTTTTTTGAGAATTTTTTGTAACGACACAGTTAAAATCGCTCTATTCGAACCAGTGGTAAATTAAAGTATGGTGTTCGAAGAATATTTTGTGAAATTTTCACGAAGAAATTTTGAAAAATACGGCAATGGCAGCAATTATTCGGACGTGTCTCGGAAAAAAGTAGAGTTGCGGTGGACATCATAACTTGGTGCTGGATCATCTGAAATCGCGGGTTCAAAGCTTTTTCATTAGATAATAGTATTCCCCAGGTAACGCTGGGAGGGTTTTTCAAAATTTGAATTTTTTACTTTTTTGGAACACTTAAGGGGAAAAACACGATTTTTTAGCGAAAAAATTGACTTATTTTGTTATTCAAAAATACGAATTATTAATAAATTTTAAAAAAGCTCTCCAGCGTTACCTCGTACTCTCTTAAAATGAACCAGTGAATCGAGCGATCACTGGTTCAACCAGTGAAATTCACTGATTCAACCAGTGGACTAAGATGATCGCTTAGCTCACTGGTTGAACCAGTGAATTCCACTTAATTTTATTTATTATAAACGTTTATTTAAATACAAAGTGAACTAAAAGAGTCTCAATACCAATTACATATGATTATAAATTATTTAGTTAACATTTAATTTTAAAATGTTATCCTTGATTGAGGTTAGCTCCTAGCTATTAAAGTAACTTCAAAGTTATTTATTTTTATACTTTGTAAAAATTTTGTCATATAATTATAATTGTTACATAAAACTTAGTTAATGTATTACATAAAGATAATAAATAAATATTAATAACTTATTGACACAATAAAACTCCTAAATACACTCATGTACAAGATGCTGCTGTACCCGCGCGCTTACATATTTTTAGTTCACTGGTTCATTTTAAGAGAGTAAATTATGTACAGAAATAGTGTTCAAAATTTCGAAAGGATCGGTGCAGTAGTTTTCAAGTTATGATGTCCACCGGACTTTGAAAACGTTAGTTTTCAGGAGAACGCTTTAAAGTTTTGAACACTAAAAAATCTGGCATAAATCGTTCATAAGCGAATTTTATCGGCTTACCTCATACTGACGAAATTTGCAGTACAGGTATAAACACGTTTGCATTTACGTTGAAATTTCTATAAGTAAAACTGGGAGGTTACATTAGGTATTGTATAGCGAGCGAAACATCTGCCAATGAACAAGCGGTCGGATCGGGTAGGTATAAAAACCGACAAGTATGAAAATACTGACAACTTCGTCAATTTTGCTGCAATCGACTTGAAGTTTTGACACAATATTCTTGAGACATCGTGTATTCAGTTTAAAAAATAAAAAAAAAACCGAAAAAAAAAAGTTTTAATACCTTACCCTCCCCCCTTAAGTATCGTATGTCTAAAACATTTTTTTTCTGTAGATACTCGTCATTCAAAATTATCCTAAAATTAAATTTCATGATACCAACATTGAAACTTCAAATTTCAGTGTCTTTACAGCCAGTTGAAACAAGCTAATTTCATTTCATTCCCAGTAAACACATTGACGTAAATTTAACGTCAGAGTGACGTTACGCTATGTCATCATTTACGTAAGATATAACTCATGAATGAGTCAGGTATGACTCATTATTTCGCACTTTTTTACGTAAGATTATGACGTAAAACTAATGACGTAAATGTGATGTCTGTGTGACATTCCATGACGTCAGTATGACATATGGGTGATGTCAAGATCATCAATCCGGAAAAAATATTTTTGAAAAAAAAAAAAAAATAATAAATTAAATACCGAATTTTTGATTTGATTATCACCGCGCGAACGCAGTACGAATTCAGGAACAAGATTTGAAAGCAGTAAATGCTGATAAAATCCTGGGCGTCTGCTGGGTTCGAACATGGCTCCTCTTGGCTGGTAGCCTTGAACGTTGCTCATTGGTCACATCACGAGAGTTCAAGTCTTATGCTTAATTGATGTATTTAGAGTGAAATGCCGGTAAAGACCGGTTCATAAGTTTTCGTGATGGATTTTTACAAAATTTAAAAAAACTTCATGAACTTATATGAAATTTTATAAAAACAATATTTGTCGCCACGATGATAATTATAAAAATCGGTCTGTCAGTTGACCCTGCGGGCCAGCCTCAAAACTTCCCGCCGTTTTCGAGCTCCTTGAGCTCGAAAAATTGTTGTGGATACATTTTCGAGCTCGAAAATACTTTTGTATGCCTTTGTTTTCGAAAAAAAACGTTTTTTACCATTTTTTCTCAAACGATATCTCTCGATCTAATAAAGCGATTGAGATGGTTAAGGTGGCAATCGACGCGTTTTATTGAGTTCTACAACTGATCAGACTTTGAAATTTATTTATCAAATCGTTTTTGAGAAATTTCAAAAATACTAAAAAAAATTTTTTTTTTTAATTGTTTCGACAACGGTATCTCTTGAAATAATTAACCGATTTTGATGGTTGAGGTGGCATTCGACGCGGTTTATGAAGCTTCAGAACCCAGTTGATTTATGAATCAATCCATCGAGCCCGTAAAAAGTTATCCGAAAAAAACATTTTTGAAAAAAGTTTATTTTTTTAATGTCTCCGAATGAGCCCTACCGATCAAGCTTAATTTTTTTTTCAGCTTCGAGATATTGATAAACCGCGTCGAATGACACCTTGACGATCAAAATCGGTTCATCCGTTCAAAAGTTATAGATATTTACATACGTACGTACATACATACATACATACATACACTCGGACATCATCTTGAATTTAGTCAGAATAGCTTCCTAGAACCTCAAAACGTCAACATCTATTGGAATTTCGATTTTCACAAATCGGGGTGAAACCAATAACTTCCCGAATTTTTTAAAATTTACAATTTTTTTAGCGGGAAGTTAAAAAATTATATAAAATTTTATTAAGTTTCATCAAATTTTTTAATTTTCTATTGTGATGTAAAATTAAAAAAATCTTGTATAAAATTTTGCGAAACATTACATAATTCCACAAAATTTTATAAAATTCAATTGATTGAAAAATTGCAATACTAAACTTTACAATCTTAATATCAAAAGAGTTCAAACTGTCGTTAGATTTTCTTTGTCATCCTCAATGATATTTTCGGTATATAATTAAAAAAAATAAAGTTAATTTTTTATGCTCACGCTAATGTTTTCATCTAAAACGTCTGAAATCTATTATCGAGTTGATCGATTACTTTGGCCCCAAAAATGTTCGACATTAAGTTGTTATTTTTACACATTTACACATTTTTGAAAATTCATTCTATGATTGTTTTATTTTAATAAATAGATGATAAAAATTATGACTCGGAAATTACATCAGCATTGCATAAAGTACTGACTTGTCCATGATGTAAAGAGATGATTTAAGAGTGACATCCATATTAAGTATAACCGTGACTTTGCTACTGACATAAATGTATGATTTTAAAATTACGACATTAGAATATACGATAATGAGTTTATTACTACTGAGACAAATCGCTTTTTCTCTTTGCGATTTTAACCAACAGCCACCAGAATTCGCGGGTTGAACCCTGGCTTAGGCTGGCCTCAAACAAATTTTTATTTACTTGGACAGAGTAGTGGGCTGGGATTCTTGCAAAGCGAATACCCGCACTTATTCAAACTCGACAACGTATGTTAAAACATCAACTTACTTCACGGCTTATTACTTATAAATTATTTTCTTATTGTTAATTGAATTATCATTTATGACTTAGTTAGTAATACTTTTATTAAACTATTTTATAACCTTACCAGTGAAATAGGATATAAATAGGATGATCAGTGATGAATAGAGTAAAAGGAATCAATTAGAAAAGTACACGTTTATTGCCAATTATAATAAGATTCAAGTACTTACAATACACGTCTCCGCAAAATACAATACAAGAATTGTTCTGGCATAAACACTGGATACAATACAACACAGTTTCAGCACTCTGAATTTATTATTTGGCTCTGAGATTATTTATAATAATTAATGACTAAACAGTCAAATATAATGGCAAAAGAATTGCCAGTAATGTACCGAATCGCAAATAAATTGCTAGTGTTTTATAATAATGAATAAGTGATGCAACTTATTGCTAATTGATCCGGGATCGAAGTCATTGACCGATAAATTTGGGCGTAGGACTAGCCTCGGGTCTTTGTCCCCACTGCACCCTTACGGACATGCGTCGACGTGAAATTTAGTCATGTGACCATGGCACTATGACTTGTGTAGTCTTCAAACGGCAACGAAACGAGGAAGAATGGGAACCACAAGGCTGAAGACGACGAAGACAATTTACATTGTCTCACTACGTAACAATGTGATGTAGATTTTATGTCAAGCGTACGTAATACAAAAGTCATAACTGTGACGCCATACAAGAGTCATGCTTACATCAATATGATGTCAAGTTTTAACATCATATTAAAGCCATGTAGAACGTCAGATTAACATCAAATTTACATAAGATGCCGTGACATTTCTATGACCTACGTATGATGTCAAAATAAGGTCATGTGTTCACTGGGTTGCCGCGACTGAAAATCAGCAAACACGTTAACTGTGAATGCCTTCAGTCAACGGGCAGAAACATATGTGTTTCGTCTTTTGGGAAGAAACAAGTAATATTTCTACCGGCTGGCGGAAGGCATTCGTAATTTGAACTCTGACAGTTGACAAAATTAAAATTATCACATTATGTAATATATATTATGCAACTATATAGATAATTAAACACACATGTATAAGGTTTCATAACAATTAAGCCTGATCAGGTCTAATAATATATGGGGCATTCCATACCAAATTGGCCACTTTTTGAGGTCACTCCCTCCGATATTTTTGAAAAGTTTATATGTTTTGAAGGCTGATAAAAAATGCTCTCATGAATTTTTTCAAATTTTTTTGACTACTCGTTTCTGAAATACCGATGTTTTTCAAAATACGAGGTTTTTTTTTTTTCAAACGGTTATAACTTCGCGAAAAATACACCAATCGAATCGTTTTTTTTTTTCAAAATCTTCGTTTTTGAATGTTCTTTCGTGAAAAAAATACGTTTTCATTCTTAATCAATTTCTTCATTGTTTATTTTAAGTTTTAAGCAAAAAAAACGTTTTTTTGAAATGTATGCCCCCTTCGATTTTTTTGAAAAAATTCTCGAAAAAACTTGAATGAATTCAGAAAATTTTGAGACCAATCCGATCGTGGGCAAACAATTCGTTCTATTTTTTTTCTTAATTCGAAAAAATTTTTTTTCCCAAACTGAATGTTTTTATTCTATTTTTCTTAAGAGTATGCCTGGATGTTTGTTTTCTGCTATAGAAAAATAATGTGACCGATATTTTTATTTATCTATTATTTTTTTATTAATTTATTGTTCTATAATTTTATAAATTAGTTTTTTCGTTACGTTAAATTAATCGCGCTGTTTCGGCTTTATCATAACACAAAGCGCCATCTTTTGTCTACATGGTATACTAAATTTTAACGATGTTATGTCCTCTAGCGATTAGTGAAGGATTATCTCGCGATTGATAAATGATCGGCTGAAGGTCGATTCGCCCGGGAGTATTTGAATACTCAGCTATAATACGATTGAGATTTTAAAAAGGCCATTCGGCAGACGAAATGGAAGGTTGATTTTTCAATTAATCGATATAAAAAAATAGTTTTATACATACATATCTTGTTAGTGTATAGTCATGATATGAAATTAGACTTGTTTTCTAAAAGTGAGGGTAAAAAAAGACGACGATTATTCTTGATAGAGAACTTCAGATAGTTGATTTGACATAACATTATATAGGTAACGTACCAAACTAACCTTCACATAAATAAAGTATTGAAAGTTTAATTAGTATGAGATCATAATTGTAATCGCTGTTACCATGACAAGCCCAGTTAAAATAACAGTAATACTTTTAAAATATGAAATAGCTGTGAAGTTTACAGGTTATTTTGTTCAAAATAAAATACACGTGACAAAATTGTATTATAATGGGAAATGCAAAAGTTATGTGGAATGGAAACCATATTTTCAACATTTTTCGATTTCATTAAAAATTTCAAGGCAATCAAATTATTGAAAAAAATAGTCAAAACATGAAGTTTAAGGTCATAAATTAAAAATTATTAGACAAGCTTGCAGATACTTTTTACGGAAATTGTCTATGAATATTTGTTTTGAAGTTATATGAGCTTTAGCAGTGATTAAAAATTGATTTTTACGAAAAATCATGAAAATTTCAAACAGCCATAATTTCAAAACTATTTGAACGATTCAGCCCATCGTTGAACCTGATCAAGGTAATTGTCTATAGAATAAGTGTGAAAAATTCCATTAAGATCTGATAAGAACTGTGCATGCTATCGTAATGACAAGACCAGTGATAATCATTGGGAGTAGAGGTACATTTGATACATCATAAATAATAAAAGAAATACTTTTAAAATATAAAATAGCAGTGAAATTTACAGTTTATTTTGTGCACAATAAAATACAACTGACGAAACTGGATTATAATGGGACAAGTATAAGTTATGTGGAATGAAAACCATATTTTCAACATTTTTTGATTCCAATAAAATTTTCAAGGCTATCAAATTATTAGAAGAAATGGTCTAAATATAAAGTTTAAGGTCATAAATTAAAGCTTAGCGTTTTATTAGTCAAGCTTTGGAATACTTTTTGCAGAAATTATGTATGAGTTGTAATTTTAAAGTTATATGGACTTGAAAGTGATTAAAAACTGATTTTTTCGAAAAATCGTTGAAATTTCAAACAGCCATAACTTCTAAACTAATCGACCGATTCAGCCCATCTTCGAACTTAACCGTGATAATCACACATAGAATAAGTGTAGAAAATTTCATTAAGATCGGATAAGAACTGTAGACGCAATCGTGTCCGCACAAGTCGGTTCCATCCCATATACATATATATTATTATTATAAGTTAATATATATATACATACATATATAAATTTTTTAACGAATGATATTTTTGAACTCTACTCAACTAATTATGATAGTTTATGATGAAATTCCTTGAAAAGTCGACCATGAGGACAAATACAATAGTTAGATTTTTAAAAAAATCTACCTAAAAGAGTATTGTATTTGTTGAACTTGAACTGGTTTAAGTGCTGGTTAAAATAAATGATACTTGTTTGTATTAATATAGCAAATGTATTTTAAAATCCAAGTAACTATTACAAAACATCCAACTCATTCGTAGCTCTGAGTAGATCTAACTTAAAATTATTTCTCGTCTTAACAACTACTTTCAAAAGGGGTGGAGCGACTGGGGCCTTCTCTCGCGGTGCTGGTGACAAATTGGGTCCCTTATTGGTCTCTTTGCTATGACGTCAATGCTAAACTCTGATGTAGGAGGGACATCCCTCTCTGCTGCGATGAGGCCCTCCCTCTGCTTCCAGACACATTGCCAGCTGCTGCTTTACCTCTGTAGACTGAGTTCAGTGCTGCCAGTACGTGCGATATTTTTACCCCCTCCTGAGGTGAAATAGCATTAAGTGTAATGGCAGGAGGGGGTTAAAATATCGCACGTTCTGGCAGCACTGACTGAGTTTCACCGAAGGTAGTCTATTTTATGACTGGATTTCCCCAGTTGCCGACGCTCGGGTGCGCGCGAGACACCGTGCCTCTATGTACCGTTTACATGTGCACTTTCAAGGGTTATGAATTTTATTTTTACAACAAATTTACTTCTGCAGCTAAGAAGTTTAAAAAACTATTACTTATTAGTTATTATGATGATAAATATCGAAATTATTAACCATTTTGCAATAATTTATTTTTTACAAAGAAATAAGAATAGCATAAACCATAGTACCCCCATTTTTTAGATTTTACAGATTTCTTAGGCCACTTTACGGAAAATTCGACAGTCGTTGATGTGGTAACACTGCTCTCATTTACTCTCAATATACTTAGTATATGCACTGTCAAACTGTCGACATATAGTATATCTAAAGAGTTTACCCTAACAGCCACTTTAGCTTGGAGTTGACACTAATTTGACATTGAAATTATCTGATATTTGCCCCCCCGAATTTGTCGACAATTTGACATTAAAAGTTGGAAAGAAAAGTTTTTGGTTAATTTTTCCTCAATTTAGAGGTAACTTTTTACTAGAAAATAAATCGGTCTGTCAGTTGACCCTGCGGGCCAGCCTCAAAACTTCCCGCAGTTTTCGAGCGCCTTGAGCTCGAAAACATCGTCGAGAATACATTTTCGAGCTCGAAGATACTTTTGAGTGCCTTTGTTTTTGAGAAATAACGTTTTTTACCATTTTTTCTCCAACGATATCTCTCGAACGAATTCACCAATTGCAACAGTTGAGGTGGCAATCGACGCGTTTTATTGAGTTCTAGAGCTGATCAAATTTTAGAATTGATTTATCGAGTCATTTTTGAGAAATTTCAAAAAAACTGAAAAAAAATTTTTTTTTTAATTCTTTCGTTCACGGTTTCTCTTGAACGAATGAACCGATTTTGGTGGCTGAGGTGGCATTCGACGCGGCTTATAAAGTTTTAGAGCTGATTAGATTTTGGAATCAATCCATCGAGCAAATTAAAAGTTATTCAAAAAAATCATTTTTGAAAAAATTTTATTTTTGGAATATCTCCGAACGTACCCTACCGATTAAGCTCAAATTTTCAGTGCATATGGTAAATAACAAGTTGCGTCGAATGACACCTTGACGATTAAAATCGGTTCATCCGTTCAAAAGTTACAGAATATTTACATACATACATACATACACTCGGACATCATCTGGAATTAAGTCAAAATAGCTTCCTAGAACCTCAAAACGTCGACATCTGTTGGAATTTCGATTTTTGCAAATCGGGGTGAAAACAATAACCCCGAAATTTTTGAATGTACCGTTACAGAAGGTAAGCGAATTGATACATAAAATTGTCTACAATTTGACGGTAAAAAAATACTTAAATAAGTTTTCAAGTCATATTAACAACAAATTGATATGATAATTTGACTGAAAATTGACGACAACTTTTTTCTAGTCAAATTTTAAAGTGAATTTACATTCTAATTTGGGTACCAAATTTACGTTAAATTATATAGCAAGTTGTATACAAATTGTCGTCAAAAACGAAAAAGTCCGAAGTTGACGGACATTTGATGAAATATTCAAGGAAACACTTTTAAAGTAAACTTTTGCGATAGCAAACTGTGCTATTAGGGTATGTACTGACAGTTATGGCCGGAATTTAACTTCAAGCTGACTGGAAAGTGTTGTCATTCAATTAGTTGATGGCAGCTTTCCTACGACTTCTTGTCAACTTATCTTCAAAAAGCAGATGTTAATTCACGATAAACTGTAGATATTAATTATCTCCACATTGTAATTAGAAATTGGATTACATAGGACCTCAAAACGTCGACATCTGATGAAAACTCGATTTTTGAAAATCGGGTTGAAAACAATAACTTCTCGAATTTTTGACTACATCATAGTTGCTGTAAAATTGTCTTCAAATAGATCACAGTTAACTGACAGCAATTTTCTATTGAGTAATTTTCGTTATCAGAGTAGAAGTTTGTATCAGCTACATTTTAGCTAGTGGTGTAAGGCCAGGAAGCAAAAATCTAAGGCTCACCTAATGCTCGATCTAAAATATTATTATTTAAATTAATAAATATAATTTAAAAAAAGTTTGATCACACTTTTATTGACATTACACTATAGTATAATTAACTAATTACTGAATGAATGGGAAATAACGAATAAAATTAATTGGGCGCTACCGGGGTTCGAACTGATATCCTTCTTCTGATTACTAGGCCGGGACGCTATCCACTGTGCTAAATCTGATGTCCAGATAATCATGATTTTTTTGCTTGTTTAATTATTTAAATACAATTTAATTCGAAAATATTAGATCGTAAATATGAGGTGAAATGTAGTTTTATTTAATGAACTTAAAATTGATTGTTGAGTAATGAAATATATTTATTAATTTGTAATTTTATGATTTGATATAAATGAATAAATTAAGAGTGAGATTAAGTAACACTATTACGGAAGGGGGGGGGGGGCAAAAGGGGGTAGAGTAAGCAAAACGGAGTACCCCCAAATTATTAAAAAAAAAAAAAATTTTCTTTTTTTCGTCTAATTGCTATAAATCCGATATATTTGCGCATTTTTAGCCCTATACATGACACCTGGGGCAAAATGGACCAGCCGAAAATCCTGAAAAAATGATTCTTTCATATTTTTATCGTCAAATAAAAAAATTTTAATATATTAATCCATTTTTCGGCTGATTCTTTATAGCTGGGGCAAATTCGTCCACTAAAAATATTCGAAAATAATATTTTATTTTTTAATTGATAAAATTTTTGAAATAATGCAAAATAATCTGTAATCTAAAAAATAAAAGAACTCTTTTTTTGAGTTCAAAATAATGACAAATGAAAAATATAGTATTATTTTTTTTTATTAAATAACAATTAGTAATTAAACTAATCGAGGAGAAACGATTTATTAAACTAATGATGTGAAATGTAATTTTTCTTCATGTATATTGCATATAAAAAATTTGAATTTAATGAAATTTGATCAACTGTCAGAAATTTTTTTTTTCAACTTTTTTAAAGGGTACCCCATTTTGCCCGCCAAAAATAAAAATTTCATGTTAACTAAAGTTTTGTACATAACAATAACTCATTAAATGGAAATTATTGATATTAATCGTATACTCGGTAGACCGTTATGCCCTGGCCTTCTCTACATACATATATATAGATACATGTAAAGTTTATAATTTTAATATTAAATAAAAATTTAACCCAGGCTGAGGCATTGGCCAAAGGTCAGCGGCCAAGACTCGATTTAACAAAAATTAAACTATCGGGCCTGGCCCTGGCCGAGGCTCGGGCCAATGGTCACTACCCAAGGCTCAGCTTAATTTAATGAAACCAATGGACCAAGCCTCGGCCTAGACTCGGGCCAATGGTTAGCTGCCAAGACTTGGCTTAACGTAATCAAACCATTGGGCCAAGCCCTGGCCGAGGCTTGGGCCGATGGTCAGCTGCCGAAGCTTGGCAGGTGACAACAGGGCCAAGGCCCGGCCTATAGTCAGCCTTGGCGATTCCTACCTGGGTTATTAATATTCAAGGGTCGCTCGAAAACGTCCAAAAGACAGCACTCGGAAACATTCAAAATTCTTGAGCGCCGTTTAAATATTTAAATTTTGGGCTGAAATTTTCAGCATCGTCATGATTTTACAAATATAAACTATTGCTGCCACGAAAAAAAAAAAATTTTTTTTTAAAAATCCGGATTTCAATAATTTTTGATATTTTTAAAATTCGTGAGCGACCTCTTAAAAATTTTTTATCGAGCTGATTTTTTGCGAGACTTCTTGAAACATCGTAAACCAACAAATTTTCATAAGAGACTCGAAAAAAAAAATAGTCGGTTTTTTTGGGCCACCCTAATAAGCTTATATCAATCATGTCTGATCAAACTTAATTATATATAGAGTATATAGACTTATATCTAATTATACATATAGAGTAAGATCCCAGAGCGATCTGACATAACTTATTTTCACACAGATGAAACCCTAGGTTCTCAGTAGTGTCTCATGTACTTTGAATACCTGCGTGTTTGTGAAGCTTGCCTTGTGAGATCTGAGCAGGTATCAGGTGAGAAAGGAAACTAAAAATAAGAGTTACTTACCTTAAATTTGTATGACTGATTTTCATATATGTTGTGTAAAATATTATTCTGAAGTAGTATCATAAATGTCAGACACTTTCCATGGACCAATACTTTTGTCAGACGCTTTAAAGCTCCACAAAAAATAAATGAACTTTACTTACCCAGGTAGGAATCGCCAAGGCTGACTATAGGCCGAGCCTTGGCCCTGTTGTCACTTGCCAAGCTTCAGCAGCTGACCATTGGCCCAAGCCTCGGCCAGGGCTTGGCCCAATGGTTTGATTACGTTAAGCCAAGTCTTGCCAGCTAACCATTGGCCCAAGTCTAGGCCGAGGCTGGGTCCGATAGTTTAATTTTTGTCAAGCCGAGCCTTGGCAGCGGACGATTGACCAATGCCTCAGCCTAGGTTAAATTTTTATGTAATATTAAAATTATCAACTTTACATGTATCTATATATATGTATATGGAAAAGACCAGGGCATAACGGTCTACGGAGTATACGATCAATATCAATAATTTTCATTTAATTAGTTATTGCTATGTACAAAACTTTAGTCAACATGAAATTTTCATTTTTGTCGAGCAAAATGGGGTACCCTTTAAAAAAGTTGAAAAAAAAAAATTTTCTGAAAGTTGATTAAATTTTTATATGTAATATACATAAAGAAAAATTACATTTCACATTATTGGTTCAATAAATCGTTTCCCTTCGATTAGCTCAATTACTAATTGTTATTTAAAAAAAAAAAACAATTCTATATTTTTTATTTGTCATTATTTTGAACCCAGAAAACGTGTTTTATGATTTTTTAGATTACAGATTATTTTGCATTATTTCAAAAATTTTATCAATTAAAAAATAAAATATTATTTCGAATATTTTTAGTGGCCGAATTTGCCCCAGCTATAGAGAATCAGCCGAAAAATGGATTAATATATGAAATTTTTTTTTAATTTGACGATAAAAATTTGAAAGAATCATTTTTTCAGAATTTTCGGATGGTCCATTTCGCCCCAGGTGTCATATGTAGTGCTAAAATGCGCAAATATATCGGACTTATAGCAATGAGACAAAAAAAAAAACTTTTTTTTTTTTTTTTAATATTTTTGGGGTACGTACATTTTGCCTTCCCTACCCCCTTTTGCCCCCCCCCCCCTCCCTACTAGTTCTACTTGATCTTACTCTTAATTTATTCATTTCTATCAAATTATAAAATTACAAATCAATAAATATAGGTCGTTACTCAATAGACAATTTTAAGTTCATTAAATAAAATTACATTTCACCTCATATTTACGATCTAATATTTTTGAATTAAATTGTATTTAAATAATTTAACAAGCAAAAAAATTATGATTATCTGGACATCAGATTTAGCACAGTGGATAGCGTCCCGGCCTAGTAATCAGAAGGATCTCAGTTTGAACCCCGGTAGCGCCCAAATAATTTTATTCGTTATTTCCCATTAATTCAGTAATTAGTTAATTACACTTCAATGTAATGTCGATGAAAGTGTGATCAAACTTTTTTTTAATTATATTTATTAATTTAAATAATAATATTTTAGATCCAGCATTGGGTGAGCCTTAGATTTTGTGAGCCTTAGTTTCTGGCCAGTGCCTGGTCCGAGCCTTGGCCAATGGTCCCTTCCTACCAGGGTATTTTTACATGTCTGATTTTTAAATATGTTATTAAAGTATCTATTACAAAGTTATATTTCATTAGTTAGATAAATTGTAATGACCAAACATCCCCTAAACACAAAAATTATAAGAGCACTATGCATGCATTTTAGAGCGAGTGAGACGTCCGTAGTAACTCAGTTCCCCTTCTTAAACTCACAATCTGTTTCAATTCCTGTGTATGTACCCTTTGCGCGTAACGTATAGCATACAGTAGGGTGCGCCAAAAAAAATAACTAATTTTTTTTTCTTGAGTTACCGTGGAAATATTGTTAAATAAGATAAAAAAAAAAAAATTCTGGTAAAGTTTGAGCTCTTAATATTAATATTAAGATGCGCCGATTCGTCATTTTTGATTTGCCATTTAAATGACATTAGAAAAAAAAATTTTTAAGTTTGGAATTTTATACCTCGGCAATGGATCATTGTACAAATAAGTTGAGTATATATTTTTGTAAGAAATTATACGCTCTAAAAAGAAGACTTATCATTTTTTGATTAATGCATTTGTTCAAAAATTATTGGAGCTCGAATGGCGCCCAATATTAAATTAATGATTTTGGATTATTGGGCTGCTGGTAGCAGTGCTCAATATTAGGTAGGTCCTTTTTGGGCTGCCGGTAGCAGTGCCCCAAATAACCTTGGAGTCGTAGGGTATCGCCTAATGGCAGCCCAAAATAAGGTTAAATTAACTTAAAATTAATGGAGTTTATTAGCTTGGAGTAGAGCAGAGGTTCGAGCTTCATGAGCTCTCTCCAATGACTGACTCTATAGACATTATAAACATATAATAAAGCCAACAGAGTTGACAAAATGTTGACGCTGCATCTCAGGTTCCCTGTGAGAGAATCGTCGTGGCCCGGGTCTCATGCATTGTCATTTGTTCAGACTTCTTGCGAGCCACGACGACTCTTATCTTAACTGATTTCCGTTACATCGGATGAAATTAATTTCCCGTGAAAAATGAATCATACATGGCCATATATGAGTGCTCCACATATGGTTATTAGGGTGTTTCATATTTAGGCGATATTTGTTTTTTCTGTCCTACCTTATTTCCTACAAATTATCTCAAATAAATTTTTTCGAAATTCCGTTTTCTTTTTTAGTTATTTCCATTGTAATGCCAAGCTCCTAAAAAAATAGTGTTCTGATTGACTTTAAAAGCTTGGCATTAGAATGGAAATAACTAGAAAACAATGCAGAGTATGAAAAAAATTTATCAAAAATAATTTGTAGGAAATAAAATTGTCTACAAAAAAGATTCTATGACATTTTATGATAAGTCCGATAGTTTCGACGGAAAAGTAAAAAGATCACGAAATTTACTCTAACTTCACTTCGAGCTCCAATAACTTTTAAACAGATGGATTTATCAAAAAATGATAGGAGACTTTTTTTATAGAGCGTTAAATTCCCTACAAAAATATATGCTGGGCTTATTCGTACAATGAGCCATTGCTGAGATAACAAATTCCAAACTAAAAAAAATTTTTTTTTCCAATGTTATTTAAATGGGAAATCGAATTTTTAGATGGGCTAAGCCCCTAATTGACTTAGAATTTTTTTTCAAGCGGGAATATTTTTTTTGTTCTATAAATTGAAAGTTTTTTAGATAGGGCAGAAAAAAAAAATATCGCTTAAATATGAAACACCCTAATGGTTATATATGAAAATTGGCCAGACATGGCCATACATGACCAGATATGACCATACGTGGCCATGTATGTAAATTGGCCGGATATAGCCATGTATGACCATACATAGCTTAATATGGTCATATATGACTTGATATGACTATGTATAGAAATTTTTACTAAATTAAAAAGAAAGATTTAAAAAAAATTTTTTTTTTTTAACTATTTTGGCGACGCAAAGATTACTAGGTATGCGAATAATTGCATTCCTAATCGAATTAGAAATTTTTAAATCAGAGAAAAAACGCTAGACTTAATAATGACCGCATCCGCTTCAGTAGGGTTCGAATCCGGAATCTTACGCACGAAAGACCGACACTTTAACGACTAGGCTACGCAACCGACAGTGACAACTAAGTGTAGTTGAGCTACATAAGATTAAAAGAATATATTCTTTTTTCATACAGCAGAATGTAATCATTAATGTGCGATTAGTAATATCAAAAAAATTTCTTATTTTTTTTTGCACTACAACATCCTGAATATAAGTAATTGTGATAGTGCGCTATCATATATGATAACCCGGGAAAAAATCACCATGCATGATCATGTATGATCATGCAGGATTCATGCCTGGCCGTGCATGATTCATGCATAATTCATGCTTGATCCTGCGTGACTCATTCATGGCCAGGCATGACTCATTCGTGATCAAGCATGATCATGCATTAAGTTTGAAATAATTGTATCCAGAGATATGATCCATCAGGAAAGGTCATGCCTAAGCATGCTCTATTATACATGACCATGCATGGTTCATACTTGATCATGCATAACTCATTCATGGCCAGACATGACTAATTCGTGATCAAGCACGATCATGCATGACTCATTCGAGATCAGGCTTGTTCATGACTTACGTTAGAAATAATTGTATCCAGAGATGTAATCCCTCGAGAAAGGTCATGGTTGAGCATGCTCTGTTATCCATGATCATGCATGGCGCAGACATGATTGTACAAGGCTATGCATGGTCAACCTTAATCTTTCACGGTTATATGCAAATAGTGAAAAATATTTATGAATATTCAGGCTTGATCATAAACGACTAAGCGTACTCGTTCATATTCATAGATGAAAGTTGATCGTTAATAGAAACTGTTAGATTAATTATAATTATTGTTTCCTTTTTATTTTATTATTTATTTAAATTAGATTAGTTGTCTGGGAAAAAATCAGCATGCATGATCAAGCATGATCATGCATGATTCAGGCAAGGGTAAGCATGTTCAAACATGAATCATGCACGGTCAAACATTACAAATAATTTAATCAAAATCTATGATTAAAATCTCCGATTGAACTGATTGAATTCGATTAAAATCCGGTCGAGCTTCAATCGGATTTGATTGAGGTTTTTAATTAAGGAAAATCATATATTTTTTATGAAAAACTTCAAATAATTAAATATTTATTTTTATTTTGACGATAGTAGTTAAAATTATCTTTTTTTAAATCGATAATCAAAATATATTTAATTTATAATTTTTGGTTCAATTAATAACGAAAACTAATCTTTTTTTTCCGAAAAATAATTTAACCGAATTTAATTAAAAATTGTTTTTTTTTGAATTAATTAAAGAATCGAAACAATAAATTCTTGCCAAATTGATAATGACACTCAATATAATTGCTTTTTGTTTTTAATTAATAATTAAGATTAATGTAATTGTTAAATTTGCTTGTAATTGATAACTAAAATTCTTTTCATTCATTATTCAAAAAAGATTTAATAACCAAATCAAGATCGAGTTCAAATAATATTTTATTTTTTACAATCCTAAGGTTTCGAGAGATATTAAAAATCGTCGTAAACTGAATAAGATAGTTCAGCCTAGTGGACAGCGGGCGTGCTTCCTAACATGACGGTCGTAGGTTCCAGAACCGTCGCGGGTAAAATTTTAAAAGTACTTTTCAACCAGTAGACATTAACTACACAATAATAATCACAAAATAAGTTAATTTCAAATTGACTTATCATTATTTTTTTTTTTTTTTTTAATAATTTGAGGGATTGTGCTTGCTCAGGCCTGATCATACCTGAATATTAGCCAGCCATGAGCATGCGTGATCATGCATAAAAGCACAATCATGCCTGATCAGCCATGATCGTGCATGCTCATGGCTGGCCAATATTCAGGCATGATCATGCATGAGATTAACGCATGATCATGCATGATCAGGCCTGATGATTTTTTCCCGGGAATTCATAACTACGCATTAGGAGTATGTGAATAGTTCGAACTTACGAATTATTTATTTTGCATCGAATCAAGCTATTTGTAATGGGTCCACTTATTTTATTAATTAAATGTGATCTTAATAAAACAAGGGCCCACACATGTGTAAAACTTAAAGGTGTCTTACGTACCTGTCCAGCTATGTTCAGTAATCTCAGGACGAGGGTAACCGCGTACTGGACCACGCAGTAATAAAATTATAGAGAGATCTTATACTTAACTTATCAGGAAGGTTGTTATTAATTCATGAAGTATATATTTAATTTTGACAAATGAAACTATGGCATTTATTTAACGAAGTCGCTTTACAAATAAAAAATGAATGAAACCATGAACAATAAATATAGATGACTGATGAAACTGACTCGACTTTCTTTAACAAAACTGACTCGACTAACTTAATTAAATATAACGACTCCTCAATTATAAAATATTATTTAACAAATAAAATAGTTAACCCGACAAATAATAAAACGACTCGACTCACTTACTCCAACAATTCCAATCCACACCAGTCCTTCTTTCCACCGAACCTTCTTCTCCATGACCAAAACCATAACCAGTCCTTCCAAGTCCACCAATCCATTCCAATCCTTTGCAAATCCACCAGGTCCAATCCACAATAATTATTGATATAATAGATTAATTAAATTTAAACTTAAATAACTTAAGTAGAATAAGCTTCCACGATTCGTGGGCTTATATGCTCTTGGCCCATTACGAATATAATATCAGCACGTGTATTAGTAGTAGATGGTAGTTGAAAACCAAGGTGGAAGTGGTAGAGCACGTCCGTCCACAGCGGTTGCTGCGAGCCAAGAGAGCGACAGCTCGTCGTCTCTGGGCCTCGTACCTCTCCACTCAGGTTGACCAACCCCTAAAACCAAATGTCGGGATTCGACCGTTGCGACCCCGGCGCGTCAGTGACTGTATTTTCTCAAATGTTGACAGTTGTTTAAGAAGGAGGCCGGTTCTTTTGGGCATGAGTCGAAATTCAAATTTAAACGCAAGGTGGAAGCATTCCACCCGCGACGGGTCTGGAACCCACGACCGTCATGGTAGGAAGCACGCCCGCTGTCCACTAGGCTGAACTATCTTATTCAGTTTACGACGATTTTTAATATCACTCGAAACCTTAGGGTTGTAAAAAATAAAATATTATTTGAACTCGATCTTGATTTGGTTATTAAATATTTTCTGAGTAATGGATGAAACGAATTGTGGTTCTCAGTTACGAGCAAATTTAACAATTACATTAATCTTAATTGTTAATTAAAAAAAAAGCAATTATATTGAGTTTCATTATTAATTTGACAAGAATTTATTACTTCAATTCTTTAATTAATCCGAAAAAACAATTTTTAATTAATTTCATTTAAACTTTTATTTATGGATATGAACAAGTATGCTTAATCATGCATGATCAAGCCTGAATATCCATAAATATTTTTCACTATTCGCATATAACCGTGAAAGATTAAAGTTGACCATGCATAGCCTTGTACGATCATGTCTGCGTCGTGCATGATCATGGATGACAGAGCGTGTTTAACCACGGCCTTTCTCGAGGGATTACATCTCTGGATACAATTATTTCTAACGTAAGTCATGAGCAAGCCTGATCTAGAATGAGTCATGCATGATCATGCTTGATCACGAATGAGTTATATATGATCAAGTATGAACCATGTATGGTCATGCATAACAGAGCATGCTCAATCATGACCTTTCCTGATAGATCTTATCTCTGGATAGAATTATTCGTAACGTAAGTAATGAGCAAGTCTGATTTAAAATAAGCCATGCATGATCATTCTTGATCACGAATAAGTGTCACTCAATCATGTCTGGCCATGAATGAGTTATGCATGATCGAGTATGAACCATGTATGGTCATGCATAATAGGGCATGCTCAAGCATGACCTTTCCAGATGGATCATATCTGTTGATACAATTATTTCAAACTTAATGCATGCGCAAGCTTGATCTCAAATGAGTCATGCATGATCATGCCTGATCACGCATGAGTCATGTCTGGCCATGAACGAGTCATGCAGGATCAAGCATAAATTATGCATGAATCATGCACGGTCAGGCATGATCATACATGATCATGCATGGTGATTTTTTCCCGTGTGACGTAAATGTGATGTCTGTGTGATGTTCCATGACGTCAGTATGACATATGAGTGTTGTCAAAATCATCAATTCGGAAAAAATATTTTTGAAAAAAAAAAAAAAAAAAAATTAAATACCGAATTTTCGATTTGATTATTACCGCGCGAACGCATTACGAATTCAGAAACAAAATTTGATAGCAGTAAATGATGAAAAAATCCTAGGCGTCTGCTGGGTTCGAACACGGCTCCTCTTGGCTGGTAGTCTTGACCGTTGCTCACAGGTCACATCACGAGAGTTCGTCATATGCTTAATTGATGTATTTACAGTGAAATGCCGGTAAAGACAGAGTTCATAAGTTTTCGTGATGGATTCTTACAAAATTTAAAAAAACTCTATGAACTTATATGAAATTTTATAAAAACAATATTTGTCGGCCTCGATGATAATTATATAAAATTTTATCAAGTTTTTTCAAATTTTTTTATTTTTTGTTATGATCTGAAATTTAAAAAATCTTATATCAAATTTTGCGAAACATTAAATAATTCCACAAGATTGTATGAAATTTAATCGATTGAAAAATTGCAGTACTAAACTTTATAATCTTAATATCAAAAAAGTTCAAATTGTCGTTTCATTTCCCTTGTCATCCTCAATGATATTTTCGGTAGGGTAAACTGCCCAATGAATGACCGATTTGTTGTAGTGGCAGATATTTCGACTAATAAAAACAATAGTTAACTTTGAAACTTAGTCAAGCTATTATAATTGCATTACGACATCATTTGTCTTTTGATATTCATTATGATTTTTTATTTATTTCATCATAGTTTTTATAAAATTACATATAATCAGCGTAAAATGTAAGGACCCAGTGAATGACTGCTTTCGTCCATTGAATGACCGGGCATAATCCAGTAAATGACCCACGAATTCAGTTCTGACTTGAAGTTAATTTTCCTAGAAACTTTTATTCTCTTATTAAAAGAAACGATTTAAAACGATTAGAAAAAAAAAATTTTAAATACTTTTTAATGCTTTCGAATACTTTGAATACTTTTAAATCGCCCTTCTTATGCACATTTAACATTGCATATCGTTTCTTTTAATCAGGGTTGTATCCGACCGATAAATTAAGAATATTAAGTAGGAAAAAACACGGATTTTAGTATTTTGTTAAAATTTTGTTATTTCATTCAACGAATCTTTATAATCACAGTACCAATGGATGGAAATAGCTGTTGTGATTTTATAAAAATAATCATTTTGAATGCGGAAAAATACTTGTAAGCTATATTAATATCACATTAACAATTTCAACTGTATAAAATAAAATCATACTTATTAAAGTACGCTGGTTTAATTATCATATTTAGATATTTAACAAATTTTGATTTACGTAAATTATTAATTTAATTATTTAACACGTTTAAATTATTATGACTAATCTTTGAATTGGTTAAAGATGTATATCTTTAACCAATTCAAAAAACAAACAATGTTTAATAAATAAAATGATAAAATTAACAAAAAAATCTTTGATTTTATAAACTGAATCTTATTCTTCTACAGTCTTATTTTTTTTTAAACTCAGTACTCTGATTAAATAAAATCATTTGATAGGATTAAGAAGGATTGATTTTTTAATCATTTTTAATCCTTCGAAATTATGTAAATCATTTTTGAAATTTCACGATTAATCATATCAAATCATTCTTACTACTGTAAATGCGTCAGAATATAAAATTTTCACTCATTTAAAATAATTTTCAACGCTGAAATTATACTTGAATTTCTGCCTCCGATTATGACATGACATTATTTGGCTAGTATTAAAAATTTTTAATCATTCTGAATACTTTTTAATCCTGAAATAATATTTGAGTTTTTGTCACCGGCTATGATATGAAATGATTTGGCTAGTCTTAGAAATTTTTAATTATGTATCAAATACTTTTTAATCCCGAATAGTCTAGTCGATGCGCACGAAAACAAGGTACAAGATTATATTTTCGGTGGATATGAACCGATTATGAAATTTTTTTTTTAAATTCTCAAAAAATACGAAACAAAAAGTTGACTTAAATTCGAAAGCCGCTTTTATTCCATAAAATCAACGAACGAACAAAAACAACCACGGTCATTCACTGAGTTTGACAAATTTCGAACTTACCAATAAATGACTTGTCAGTCATTTACTGGCTTAGTACAGTAATAAAGTACACCAGTGAATGACCAACATAAAATTAATAAAAACAAAATATTTACGTTGATTTCACGTATCTAAAGTCAATTATATTAATTAATTTAATTATGTAAATGATTATAAATTTACTGTTTTACAAAAAAATCAATTACTACTATTGAAACACATAGTTTTTAAAAATGATTTTTTT